>CAUYQG010277111.1:0-16006 GCA_963574415.1 Tarsius wallacei
AATATTACACGGCCATAAAAAAGAACAAAATCATGAATCTCGCAGCAACCTGGATGGAATTAAAGTTTATAATACTGAGTGTTCTCTCACAGAAACAAAGATCTGAGTATCACATGTTCTCACTCATAAGTGGACCTTGAACAACTATCGTAATACTATATGAAAAGGATTGACAGTGGTGGGAAACTATGCAGGGGCAAGGAGGAGATGGGATGTGGGATTAATGGTAGTCAATATCTGCTGTGGATGCCGGGGGCACACCTCATCAACAAGGGTACCTGCACAATACATATTTGTATACCTAACCCTTAACTGTACCCCACAATTTTAAAATAAAAAATGTGTCAAAAAAATTTTAGTCTTGTTTTAGCCTTTCTGGTTTATTTATTATTTCAAATGAATCTTCAGTTAAAAATCTAGGTAAATCTAGCTAAGATTTTATTAGAATTATATTAAGCCAAGATATTAACTTGGCAGAAATGTATTGCTTTAAAATTATTTTCCCATCAAGAAACAAAATGTGTCTCTCTCTATATGTATTCCATAAGGTTTTAGTTTTTGTTCATGAGTGCCTTGTAGTTCATGAGTGCCTTGTAATGACCAATTCTAAATAATTTATATTTTTACCAATACTTTGTTATGACTACCTGATTTTAATTGAGTAGAGCTAACATAAAGATGTCAGTATGTTAAACATTCTTAATTGCTTTTGTCTTTGAACTCACCTATTCAACTGTTTTTATTAAGGCCTATTTTAACTTCCAAGTTGAAATTCATGTCATTTGCTAATAATTAAGTTTTTTCTTATGTCCAATATGTAAACCTCTTATTTTTATTCTTGATTTGTTTTCACATGTTTTATAAGAAATTTATTACATTACAGATGGGGTTAAAACCAGAATTCTTGTCTTTTTTCTTGTTAATGGAAATTTCTGTAACAATACTTGATTAGAATGTTAGGAATTAATTATTAAAAATGAAGAGAAGATGATAAAGACTTCACAAATATTTTAAGAGGTATGTATTTGGCTATGGGAGTCTTGCAAATACATACACATGCACACACACATAGTTTAACTTAAGAGTTTTAAATGTTTTCTAAAGAAATTTAGAAATTTTAGACATTACACATACGGAGAGATTGTGGGTTCACTGAAGATGGATAAGCACTTTGAAGTGGGGTGTGCAAGTTTTCTCTAGCTGCTATAACAAGTTGCCACCAAATGAATGGCTTAAAACAAAAATCTGTCATCTTACATTTTTTGGAAGCCAGAAGTTCAAGATCAAGGTGTTCATAGGGCAGCACTTCCTCTGGAGGTTCTAGCGTAGTTCTTTGCCTCTTCCAGATTATGGTGGTTGTATTTATTGACTTGCAACCACATCACTCCAGTCTCTGCCTTCCTGGCCACATTACCTTCTCCACTTCTATGTTATCTACCTTGTCTTTTCTTATAAGAACACTTAGTAATAGCATTTAAGTCCCAGTTAGAAAATTCTGGGTAATCTCATCTCAAAATTCTTAAGCACATCTGTTACCTTATAAGGTGATATTCACCCTTTCTGGGGATAAGGATATAGTTGTATCATTTTGGGAACCACCATTTAACCAACTACATGGGTAGAAATGAGTCAATGACACAAATCTGTTATGTCCTTTTCCTAGTGGCAGAAAAGAACAGAACTCCCATGTTTTGGACTGCTTGGACTGCCAAAACAAAATCCCACAGGTTGGATGGCTCAAACAAAATAATTTTATTTCTTACAGTTCTGTGGGCTGGAAGTTCAAGATTATGATGCCGCCAAGGAAGTAGGTTTTGTTCTGAGGTCTCTTCTCATGGCTTGTAGGCAACAGTCTTCTCATCGTGTGCTCACCTCACATGAATTCATGTGCTCAAGGAGAGAGAGAGAGAGATCTTTTTCTTCTTTCTTCTTGTCATAAAAATTCATAAAAATACCAATCCTATCAAATTAGGACACCAATTATGATCTCATTTAACCTGAATTACCTCATACAGGCCTCACCATAAATTATAATTATGTTACATATCAGAGTTCCAAAATGTAAATTTTGGAGGAATACAATTCAGTTCATACCACCTCATACTTTTTGTAAGTCAACTGTGGTCTCTCTCTAGTAAATATTGCTTTATCAAATAAGAGAAAGCTGCAATTTAATGTAGTAGTGGGATACATTTGGTCATGTTGCTTTAAGAATAATCCTTATATAAACTAATAAAGCTATCCATTTTCTTGATAATCTGAAGTCAATCAACTTTATTAAGTGATAAGGAGAAAGGGTATACATATACCTAATATGGTTATAATATGAAATGTATATATAGAACTTGAGAAATTAATGAAAATTCTACCAATATTTTGGGCAGCATATACTCATTTTACAGGAAAGATCTACCCTATCTTCTGGAAAACTTTAAAGATCCGAAGCTGATTCTGTTTAGAAGACCATTGAAGTGTTTACAAAATGTCATGGAGTATCATAAATTGACTGGTAGATACCTGTTCCTCTGTACAAAATAGAAATACAATTTTAAAATGCTTAAATTGGTACTTGAATCAAAATTGCAGTATCATCTTAGTTTTTGTGTGATTTAAATTGACTTAGAATTTTTTTCTTTTGGTTTATTTTGTTAAATTCTGCCTCTTATTGATTTACTCCTGAAATTAACTTGGTTCTCATATACTTATTTGTTATTGAGGAATATAATTTGATCATTTACAAATAGAGTCAAAAATTTTTTGCTGTGTTTCTCTTTTTCATGTTATTTTCTTCTAGTTTTTGTTGTCAAGTTCATTTTTAGTTACATAAATACTAAATGAACATATTATCTTGTAAAAATCTAAAGTGTACAGTTCAGACCAAACTCTTTAACCACCTACTCTGATTTTGGTTCTGTCTCCCTTTCTCAAAGTTACTTGCAGTATTTCATTTTCAAAATTTGTGCTTTTTTCTGATTCATCTAGAAAATGAAGTGGGTATGCTTCTCTATTCATTGTTTATACTCAGCTAGCTCTCATGCATAAAGTGAGCAATTTCTGTATGCACAGATAAATTTTATATCATGATTCTAATATCTAGCACAACATATACAACAAACTTAATTTTACCATGGTCCTTGGTGTTGAAATTATATATATATTCTCTTAGATACTAACTTAAAAAAAAAACAACAAATTGTGACTGCCATGTGTTGATACCGAAACTCTTAAAGGGCAAATAGTTGTAAGAACCCTCTAAATAACATAAGTAAGGAAATGAAAGCTTGTTAAACAAAGTCATTAAGGCAAATACCCACTCGAAGCAGACATAGTAAGCCCTATAATAACTTCGCTAAATGCTATCTCTAAAGAAAGTTGCATTCATTGTGCTTAATTTACCTCAAATGCTTTTAAGAATAAACTCCCTTGTATTGAGTTTATGGAATGTGGAAGGTAAATAGGCCTTAGAGAGCATATTGCAAGTTGTTATACGAGACACATATCATTTTAAACTAAACCTTCAGCATCTGTTTAAGCTTCTGATTACAAATGATGAAACTGACAATAATTCACACTTACCCCATAAAAAGGAAAGGTGGTGATTAAGAAGGATGTGTGATCTTTATTCAATGCAAAGTACATCTGCTGTACTTTTTCTTTGTTTACCTGGTTATCTGCAAAAAATTTTCTCACTATAAAAGAAAAGGAGTTCTTATGCCCTGTGACATCTAACTCATAGTCCATGCTTCCCTTGCTTTTATACTAAAGTTGATTTTTCACCCTAAGCCAGAAAAATAAATCCTTATTTATTTGTTTGTTTATTTGTTTGTTTGTTTGTTTGTTTATTGAGTCAGGGTCTCACTCTATCATCCAGGCTGGAGTGCAGTGACACGATTATGGCTCACCACAGTCTTGAAACTCCTGAGCTCAAGTTATCCTTCTGCCTCAGCCTTACTAGTAGTTGGAACTACAGGTGCATGCTACCACATTTGGCTATTTTTCAATTTTTTTGCAGAGATAAGGTCTTGCTCTGTTACCCAGCCAGTCTCAAAATCCAGAGCTCAAGCAATCCTCCCTCCTCAGCCTCCCAAAGTGCTGAGATGACAGGCATAAGCCACCACTCTCAACCAAAATACTCTAATTTAAAGAGTATTCACATAGTTAAACTACCATTCACTTCGTTTAAAAATTTAGTTCCTGTCATAACCCATATTTGGATTATAAGAGAAACTTCAATCTCTTGAGGAATGATATCAAAGCTATTCTAAAAAGCCAGTGCTATCATCATATGCTTTTTTCCAAGTTCATGGTTTTGCACTTAGGTCAATTTCAATAATAACTGTGAGGTGCAACATTTGCTCTACCTTGAAATAATCTGGAAAGTTCAAAAATAATATTAAGGCATGGGTGTCATCCTGAAGATCTGATATAATTTTTCCTGGTTGTAGTCTAGATATCAGGTCTTTTTAAGGTTGTTAAGTTTGAAAGTCCACATGTATAACAACTCTGGCTAACTTCATTTGTGTTGTTCATCTGAGATGTCTGAATATTTTAATCACTCAACTAATATACTTCCTACCTTTATCCCACTATGTTTCTTTTCCCTTTTTCTTCAGACTCACCTAGATCTTCTTAGTTATACATATTGTGATATCAGATATTTTCTTTATTTGCTGATTTTTTTTACACTAGTCCTAGTTACCCGAGTAATCGATATATAGCAAGCTTATTGATTGTACAAGCATTTGCTATTTACAAATGGTCTGGTAGAACCAAATTGCACTAGGATGCCGATCTCAGTTTTAGCTAGGATTTTGATTTGCAAGATCTATAATACTGCAGATTCTAGATGAACGCAACCAGAAACTTGGTTAAGAAGAAGGCATACACTAGTTTGCAAAGATCTCAATTAGCTGCAAAGGAAGCCAAAGCAAAGAAAGAACACTGACTCACTGACAAGTTGGTTCAAATAAATAACTTACAAATTGGCTCATTGCGTTTTCTGAAAATACCTTTGTTATGACCCATCTCTTTGTGCCTTGATAAATTTGCAAGAGTCCAGTGATAAAGAATATAAACTCATGTTATTTCTATCATTTATTCATTGAACAGATATCCATTACTTATCTTGTATACATAAGGCTCATTTATATCCACTTACGGGTCATGCAAAAATATGGTATGTTTTAGGGACTCAAAAGGGATCGGGAAATGTGTGTGTGTGTGCGTGTGTGTGTGTGTGTGTGTGTGTGTGTGTGTTTATGTGTCCACAAGTATATGTGTAAGTCTAGCAAGGATTCTAAAGTTAGATAAAAGATATCTAGCAGAATATGTATAGCAGAAGATGTTGGGAGTAGGAATAGATAAGTGTAGAAGTTTTAAAGATGCTTATGCATGGCTGGGCTCGGAGGTTCAGTCTGTAATCCCAGCACTTTGGGAGGCCGAGGCTAGTGGATCGCCTCAGTCCATGGGTTCGAGACCAGCCTGGGCCACTTGGTGAGACTTTGTCTCTACAATTAATCAAAAATTAGTTGGGCGTGGTAGCACGCGCCTGTAGTTCTGGCTACTTGGAAGGCTGAGGCAGAAGGATCACTGGAGCCCAGCAGGTAGATGCTGGGGTGGCTGTGAGTATGCCACTGCACTCCAGCCTGGGAGACAGAGTGAGACTTCAACTTAAAAAAAAAGAAGCCTATGCAATATTGTATTCTACTATATTCATAGATTTCTAAAAAATGCTTTAATAGATTCAGCAAAATCTTTATGTCACTGATAGATTATAAGTATTAAGAGACCAAGAAATATGGCTGTAATGCTCACTAAGTTATATTTATTCATTTAATGGGATACAAACACAATAGAATATGGAGAAGAAATAAAGTGTGTCCATTTGGGATATTCAGGGAAGATTCCAGCAAGATTATATTGCAAACTCACCTCATTGACTTTGGCTAATCAGTGAAGTTTGGTTCATTGGGTAAATATCCAGTATCATTTTGTGACTAGTGATATGAAGGACTGATAACTACCTTCTCTCTCTACCCCATACCTGGTGGCAGATTATGATGAAAGCAAATCTTAGACTTTATTCTGTTGAATGTGTGAACATTTATTGACAAGTAGACACAAAGCAATAAAACAGCTTGTTCTTGGGGCTTAGAACAGTCCCAGTGTTGCAAGCAATTTTTACTCTGAAGATTGACACAAACTTCTTGATAATAGAACTAACCAGACTTCAAAAGTATAGGGACACGAGACTAACTGGGCTCTGGAACTTAAGTGCTGATATTATTAGTCTAGTCTATGAATGTGCTAATTTTAAAAAAATTGATACTACATTTATGCAAGTGTTGTGATCTTTAGAAATTCTCCTCACTTACCACCTATCTTGAGAGGCATTTATTTCACAAAAACAAAGAAACAAATTATATTATCCTTTATGCTGATTTATAAGTCCTTTGGTATAGATTCATATAACAATATATGAAGTAATAAATATATACCTAAAGAGTGTCAATTGTTTATTAGGGTACTTCAAAATGCTAACAAACCATCCATACAGATTAAAAACAACCTGGACAAATGCCTGCACTCCACTTTTTTTTTCCTCTTTTAATTTTTATTTTGAAATTGTGGAGTACAGTTCAGGGTTAGGTATACAAATGTTCATTGTGCAAGTACCCTTATTGATGAGGTGTGCCCCCTTTCCCCAGGCGGATTTCTACTTCTGTCAATCCAAGCTGCCTACCCCCACTCCCCTCCCCACAGTTTCCCGCTACTTTCAATCCCTTTCCTACAGTAATACGGTAGTTGTTCAAGGTCCACTCTGAGTGAGAACATGTGATACTCAGCTCTTTGTTTCTGTGAGAGGTCACTCAGTATTATAAATTCTAATTCCATCCATGTTGCTGTGAAGTTCATGATTTTGTTCTTCTTCATGGCTGCGTAATATTCCATTGTGTATAGGTACCACATTTTTAAAATCCAGTCCTCTTTTGATGGGCAGCACGGTTGGTTCCATGTTCTTGCTATTGTGAACAATGCCACAATAAACATACGTGTGCAGGTATCTTTTTTATAGAGTGACCTGAGTTCTTCCAGGTATATTCCCAGTAGGGGGATTGCGGGGTCACATAGAAGGTTGATTTTTAGAACCTTCAGGAATTGCCATACTGTTTTCCACAGAGGTTGTACTAGTTTACCCTTCCACCAACAGTGTAAAAGTGTTCCCTTTTCGCCACTTCCTCTCCAGCATCTGTTATTTTTTGAGTTATTGATGATGGTCATTCTGACTGGAGTTAGGTGGTAACTCAGTGTAGTTTTAATTTGCATCTCCTTGATGACTAGTGAGGCTGAACATTTTTTCATGTGTCTGTTGGCTGCTCGTATGTCTTTTGAGAAGTGTCTATTCATATCTTTAGCACACTTTGTAATGGGGCTGTTTGTTTTTTTCTTTTCAGCATGTTTGAGTTCCTAGTAGATCCTTGATGTTAGGCCTTTGTCAGACATGGAATTGGCAAATACTTTCTCCCAGCAGGAGGTATCACACTCCCAGACTTTAAACTATACTATAAAGCTACAATAATCAAAACAGTCTGGTATTGTTACAAGAACAGGCATATAGACAAATAGAATAGAATTGAGATACCATAAGCTAAACCTCAATTTCTCAACCAACTCATCTTCGAAAAAGCCTCTACCACCCACTACTGGGGAGAGGAGAACCTATTCAGTAAATGGTGCTGGGAAAACTGGCTGACCACATGCAGAAGACTGAAACAGGACCCCTACCCCATATACAAAAATTAACTCAAAATGGATCACAGATCTAAATGTAAAACCTCAAACTGTAAGAACCTTAGAAAATGCAGGAGACACTCTTATGAAAGTTGGAACAGGCAACCAATTCCTGATCAAAACCCGAAGTGCCCAGGCCATAAGAGATAAGATAGACAAGTGGGACCTCATTAAACTGACAAGCTTCTGCAAAGCCAAAGAAACCATCAAGAGAGCAGGGAGACAGCACCCCACTTTTATGAAAAGTATATTATAATACATGCGATAAAGTAAATGAATATATAAATCAAGACTTGAAGAGAGACTTGGAGCTTGCCAGTTACATTAAGGCAGTGAGATCATGCTGTGTAGAATAAATGGCATGCTGAAGATTAGAGCAGAAGAGTATGGTGCAAGTGGTTTGGTATATCTGAGACCAGGATAAATGTATAGGAGTGAATGAGTGGGTAGTATTAAGGCAGGACAGTCAGTGTAGTTTAGATAGAGATAGATGAGCTTGTCGACAGGTCTACATTAAAATAGGGTAAGCATTCAGATACCTTTCTTATTGGTACACGACCTACACTCGACTGACCAGGCACACCAGATCTGACTACTTTGAGTGCTGAAATGTGTATCTACCAGTCTTGTAAATCATGGAAATAATAGAGAGTTACCCAAATACAGAGAAGATGTTCTTTTTAAAAAATGCCCAAATTTAGTTAGGTAATAGCTTTCGTTATTTAGAAGGTCCCTGTAACCTTAGAAGAATGAGAGATGGTATTAAAAATTCATGGCCAGATACATGCAGCCCACCTTCTTAGTTCATGATTTGCTTAATCATCATTGAAAAATTATACAAATCTTCTTGTCCAAAGGCAAGCATGTGTTCTTTCTCTTAAGGCACCCACACTTTCCCTTAGTAGGGCTTCATATTAACAAATCACCAACATACTGTAAGATAATGTCTGATTCTAAATGTAAATCTTTTAAGTCATGAGCCAAAGCATGTCTGAACAGGTGGGGACTGTCCCAGAAGCCCTGAAGAAGGACTGCCCAGGTAAAGCTGCTTAGTCTGAGCCTGTCCAGGAGCACTGTTCATTCATGCAAATAAAAACTGAGATTCCAGAGCCAATGGAATACAGAAAAATGCATCTTTTAAGTCTAAGACTGCAAGCAGAATCTTCAGGTATCAGAGTCAAAAGACTATATGGCTTTGGGACTATGGTTTGTATTTATATTACTGTTTTACTAACCGCTCCTAAACCTTGGACTAGATGATAGGAGCCATCTGGCTTCTGAACAGGAAGTATGGTTGTCTTACAAGGAAGCTGACAAGGAATCAACAAGCTATGCTATAAAAACTTGTAAATTAGAGGTTGTAAACCTCATCTTGCCTTAGGTGGTATGGGGTATTGTCGTCCATGAGGGTAGGCTATATTCTCCTTCAATCTGAAAAGCACAGGGAGGACAGTTTTGCCATTCCAGGTACTCCCTAGCCCATACTTGACTATTTTCTTGAGCCCAGATTTCCTCAGGAATAGGCTTCGGCTGAGGTTATGAGTACAAAAATAAACCCTCTCTTCCTCATCAGGAGGCAGAGGATACCAGCCTTGAATAAGCTCATCCTATAACAGGATAGGACATTTGGGGATAACTAAAAACTGATGAAACACCATGATATTTCCAATTCTACAATTTAAAGGACGAGTGAAACATATAATTCTTGGAATGCTATCAACTCCCACTAGAGAGCAAGGGTCAGAAGAAAGAAGTACAGCATGGGTAGTCAGGGCTAAATAAGATCTCCCCGTTGTTGCAGGAGTTTTGAACTCCACTGTCAGCTTAAACCAGCAACCCCGGGTTCTTGCCCTACAACCAAAAAGATTAAGGAACACGGACACCAAAAGGATGAGTGAAAGAAGGAGTTTATTAAGCAACAAAGCTCTCTAGAAAACGAGGAAGGCCCCAAGTGGGTTATCTGGTGTTAGGAGTTTTTTGTGGTTTCTATCTTATCTTTTCTGACAGTGTTTCTCTCATTTACCTTGCATCTGACCCTTAGTTTCTGAGACCCAATTCTTATTATGCATACAGGTCCTTGACCAAAGTTACTTTATCTTGAATATTACCCATAAGTACCACGGAAAAGCTCACGGGGGAGGGGTAAAAACCACAATGCAAATGCTATGTTAATGATATTATGTCAAGGTCAAATCAAGACGTATAGTTAAGCTACTGAGCCTGCGTTTAAGCAGCAAAAAGTCCCTTTTAGCAGTACATCCTGGGTTGACAGAATGTTCTTAACCACACTAACCACATTTTCAGCCAACAATCATATAATGCGGGTGCTGCAAGGGGCGGTCCTGCAGGTGTTAAGTCTCCTTGAGATCCTTCTCTGTCTGCCTAACCAGCTTCTGACTATCTCCCTCTCTCACTGTGTCAGTTCAATTTGTTTGCATCCCAGCCATTTCAGTATTTACATGGAATCCTGTGGGGTGATGATAAACTTGGTGCTGGAACGTTGTAAAGTTTCCCAAACCTCCTCAGTCAGTGGCCACCATCTCTGAGCTGTGTTCCTCCCTCCCTCCAGAAGATGGTGCACTCATTCTTCCAATGCCCTTGTTGTCCACATGGTGGACAAGGTCCTGGAGCTAGTGTCCGCTGGGGGCAATTACACTTCAAGCATCCAGGTTGATCATATTCATAACAGCAAATACCATCCCCCTCAGCAAGTTTGTTCTTACCAGATTCCTGCCAATGACTGAAGGTCTGCCACTAATGGCGACTGCCAATAGGTTTGCCTGGCCTTTGTCCCGCTGCCACTCATGCTGGTCTCTTTCTTTTTTCTCCTCAATGTCTCTATTGTTAAAAACCTTAAAAGTTTCCTGTAACAATGGAAAGCTTGGTGTTTGTGGTCTTAAGTCAGATTTCCGGAGCGTTCTTTGGATGTCGGGAGCTGATTGGTTGATAAAATGAGTACTTATTGAGGGAAACTGCCAGGGGAGGGGGGACACACCTCATCAACAAGGGTACCTGCATAATGAACATTTGTATACCTAACCCTGAATTGTATCCTACATCTTTAAAATAAAAATTATAATAAGTACTTGGAAAGATATGTCTCTCTGGTGAATTAGGGTCTAAGTTTGTATGCTGTTTTATAGCTTCAATTAACCTTTCCTAGAAGAGAGAAGGATGTTCATCTGGGCCCTCATGAATTCCTTATTTATCATAATTAACAGGCTTGGTGATACATTTCTTATGCCTTCCTTAATGCACATAAGCATATAGTCCCTCTTTGCTGAGTCAGCCTTTCCCCTCTGATAATCCCACTTGGGATCAGTGGTGGGAAATACTACTATTCTGACCGCACATCTGTTTGTTTGCAGGTTCAGCCAAAGTGTCAGCATGTGCTTGTACAGCTTTTAAAATACACTCCTTTTCTTCTGGGGTGCAACAGCTAGCGAGGATAACATTAATATCACCACAGGCTAATTCAAAGGCAAGGGTTAAAGCCTGAAATTCCTTTAAAAACAGAGAGAGATCCTCTTTTTTTTTTTTATACTTTCATTTTCTTTATTTTATTTTTAAATTGTGGGGTACAATTCAGGGTTAGGTATACAAATATTCATTGTGCAGGTACCCTTGTTGATGAAGTGTGCCCCACCCAGGAAGATCTCCACCACCGTCAATCCCACCCACCCCCCCCGCAGTTTCCCCCTACTGTCAATCCTTTTGTTATAGTATTATGGTAGTTGTTCAAGGTCCACTATGAGTGAGAACATGTGATACTCAGATCTTTGCTTCTCTGAAAGATCACTAAGTATTATAAACTCTAATTCCATCCAGGTTGCTGCGAAGTTCATTATTTTGTTCTTTTTTATGACTTCATAATATTCCTGTGTGTATATGCACCACATTTTTAAATCCAGTCCTTTTTTGATGGGCAGCACAGTTGGTTCCATGTTCTTGCTATTGTGAACAATGCTGTGATAAACATGCGTGTGCAGGTTATCTTTTTTATAGAGTGATCTGAGTTCTTCTGGGTATATTTCCAGTAGGGGGGATTGCAGGTTCATATGGAAGGGCGATTTTTAGAACTTTTAGGAATCTCCACACTGATTTCCACAAAGGCTGTATTAGTTTACACTCCCACCAACAGTGTAAAAGTGTTCCCTTTTCACCACATTCTCTCCAGCATCTGTTATTTTTTGAGTTATTGATGATGGTGGCCATTCTGACAGGAGTTAGGTGGTATCTCAGTGCAGTTTTAATTTGCATCTCCTTGATGACTAGTGAAGCTGAACATCTTTTCATGTATCTGTTGGCTGCTTGTATGTCTTCTTTTGAGAAGTGTCTATTCATATCTTTTGCCCAGGTTGTAATGGGGCTGTTTGTTTTTTTTCTTTTCAGCACGTTTGAATTCCTTGTAGATCCTTGATGTTAAGCCTTTGTCAGACATGGAGTTGGCAAATACTTTCTCCCAGTCTGTGGGCTGTCTCCCCGCTCTCTTGATGGTTTCTTTGGCTTTGCAGAAACTTGTCAGTTTAATGAGGTCCCACTTGTCTATCTTATCTCTTATGGCATGGGCACTTCGGAAAAATGGAGAGAGATCCTCTCCTACTTTCTGCTGGCATTGTGCCAGATCTGCCATGGAGAAAGGGACATGTACCCCATAATCCCTGCTTCTCCATTTGCAATATCCCATAATGGATAAATTTGTTTAGGAGAGTGGAATTGTGTTTAATTAAATCTCATCCAGGCAAAGAATTATTCATGGGCAAAAAGCAGAAAGGGACAATCGAGAGTTTTTAGTTCATGGCTGCAAGTCCCAAGGCACTCACAGAAAGTCCTAAGTAGGGAACCATTATATTTGCCATTGAATTTAATGGGAATTGGGAGGTTCCCATAGGGCTGGGTTCCTCTGGAAGCAATGGGTAAATGGGCATATAAGGTGGATAGGGTGTCAGCTCTGGCAGAATCAGCAGGGGGCCCCTGAGGTTGAGCTCCTTCCTCTTCCCCTCTGCCCATGGTCCCTGGCATGTGTTGGAAGAAAGCACCAGTGATACAGTGAACTATTGAACATGTCCTCTTTTTCCTTCTTATTCTGAGTATATAACACTGAATGGATTTTTGGTTGTAGAGTTCTGATATAAGGCCAAAAATACCTGAACATAAGGAACTTCTGACCAGTTCTATTCTCATCTACAAAATAGATCTAATTGCAATATGGTATTAGAACTAAGGATTATGTTCTTACACCAAGCTTCATTATCTGGTAATTTACACTAAATCCAAACCTTATTACAACAATGTATCAGAGTAGCAGTAAAAGGGTTTTTTTTTTTTTTTTTTAAAGAGTATTAGTAAAAGGTTTTTTTTTTTTCTTTGTTTCTTAATTTTTTTGGGGGGGTGGTATTAAACTGTCCAACCTGAATTTTTTACAATTCTTTAAAATTTGACCGAATGGGAAGTCTGAGGGTATGGATTGAGTATTACACTTCTTCTTGTTTGTGTTCCTCAAGGGAACATACTGAAATGTAAAATAAGGGTCATAATCAGTTGTACCAGGTGCCCTGGGTCCCTAATAGTACCCACATAGGGCTTTCTGTGAGTGCCTCGGGACTTGGGGCCATGAACTAAAAACTCTTTGTTGTCCCTTTCTGCTTTTTTCTCATGAATAATTCTATGCCCAAATGAGGTTTAATTGAAGGCTTTTTCAACACTGCTGTTTGAAATGGTGTAATGTATAAGCGTTAAAGTGAACAGACCATTTTGATGGATGAGTCATCTTTGTATTCAAAGCACTTAAGAAATTCAAGAGAATTAAATATAGTGATGTGGTCTGTTCTCACCCATTTCCAACTGTGAACAGGCAGATTTGCTAGGGTACCTCTATAGATCACAAAATTACAGTTTAACAGGTGTTGGAAGAAGCAAAAGAAAGGTTGGCATGGGGCTTCTGGAGAAGGAGTCATAAGGTGCGGCCAATCAGATGGGATTGGCAGTCCCTGTGCCTTACCACACCACACAAAAAGCATCAAGCTTCTTTTTTGTTTGTTTTGTTTTGCTTTTAACTGTATTATTTATTATAAAGATGTGGGGTACAATTAAGGGTTAGGTATATAAACACCATAAACACCTATCATGCAGTTACCCTTGTTGATAAGGTATGCCCCTCCCTCCCCTAGCAGTTTCCCCCAACTGCCAGTCCCACCCGCCTCCCCTGACAGTTTTCCACTACTGCTAATTGCTTTCTTATAGCATTATAATTGTTCTAGGTCAAATTATGAGTGAGAACATATGGAACTCACTTCTTTGTTTCTGTGATAAATCACTGGGTATGATCGACTCCTAATCCATCTAAGTTCCTGCAAAGTCCATATACTTATCCTTCTTTAGGGCTGCATAATATTCCATTGAGTATATGTACCACATTTTTTTTTATCCAGTCCAGCTTCAGTGGGCAACACGGTTGGTTCCATGTTTTTGCTATTGTGAATAGAGCTGCAACAAACATACCTGTGCAGGTATCTTTTTCATAGAATAATTTGAGTTCCTCTGGGTATATTCCCAATAGGGGAATTGCTGGGTCATATGGAAGGCCAATTTCTAGTTCTTTCGGAAATCACCACACTGTCTTCCAAAGAGGTTGTACTAGTCTGCATTCCCACCAGCAGTGTAGAAGCGTTCCTTTTTCTCCACATCTTCACCAGCATCTGTTGTTGTTTGTTTTATTAATGATGGCCATTCTTACTGGGATTAGGTGGTATCTCACTGTGGTTTTGATTTGCATTTCTCTGATGATGAGTGAGGCTGAGCACTTTTTCATGTGTCTGTTGGCTGCCCGTATATCGTGTATCTTCTTTTGAGAAATGTCTATTCATGTCTTTTGCCCACTATTTAAAGGGGCTGTTTGTTTTTTTCCTTTTGGCACATTTGAGTTCCCTGTAGATCCTAGATGTTAGGACTTTGTCAGACATGCAGTTGGCAAATATTTTTTTCCATTCTGTGGGCTGTCTCCCTGCTCTCTTGATGGTTTCTTTTGCTTTGCAGAAGCTTGTTAATTTGATGAGGTACCACTTGTCTGTCTGATTTCTTAAGGTATTGGCCTTTAGGGTTCTGAATAGGAATTGGTTCCCAGTTCCAATTTCCATAAGGATGTCCCCTGTGCTTTCTAAGATTCTTATAGTTTGAGGTTTTACGTTTATGTCTTTGATTCATTTAGAGTTAATATTTGTGTATGGTGATAGGTAGCGTTCCTGTTTCAATCTTCTGCATGTGGTCAACCAGTTTCCCCAGCACCATTTACTGAATAGGTTCTCCTCTCCCCAGTGGTTGTTGTTGGAGGCTTTGTCAAAGATGAATTGGTTGAGGAATTGAGGCTTTGCTTCTAGAATCTCTATCCTGTTCCATTGGTCTATGTGCCTGATCTTGTACCAATACCAGGCTGTTTTGATTACTGTAGCATTATAGTAAAGTTTGAAGTCTGGAAGTATGATACCTCCTGCTTTGTTTCTTTTACTAAGGATTGTTTTGGCTATTCGTGGTTGTTTATGTTTCCATATGAATTTCTGTATTGTCATTTCCATGTCTGAGAAGAATGAAGTTGGTAAAAAAGCACCAAACTTCCAAGGTTTCATCTGTCCCCCAGAAGAAGTTAGCCAGGTTCAGTATAGTAGCCAGGTTCCTCTAACAAACAGTGTTGTAATCCAGCAAAAATGTTAAAAATAGGGGCTCATAATTTCCCAAGGAGAAATTTGCTTCTGGTGCCAGACATACATTTTATGTGTCTTTGGCATATATGGTAAAGTTGTAGGATGTAAGGTTTGAGTGCAGAATTTAAAAGAGTTTTCTGCATTGTCTAGTTCCCAGATTGCCTGAAACAGTGAATTAGAATGGCATAGGCAGCCTTTTCCTGTAAGTTAGTAGGGTCCTTTAATCAGAGGGAAGGCTTTAAAATATCTGTGATCATATCTAAAATACTCCCCCTTTTCATGGTCTTTCTGATAGTACTACTCTACATTGGTGGCTACATTTCTGTTTGCCTGGGCAATTTATTAAATAAAACATAACCATAAAAAACCCTCAGCCGGGCTCGGTGGCTCAGCCTGTAATTCCGCGCCTTTGGGAGGCTGAGGTGAGTGGATTGCCTGAGCCCGCGGGTTCGAGACCCGCCTGGGCAAGCGAGACCTCATCTCTACAATAAATCAAAAAATCAGCCGGGCGTGGTAGC
>CAUYQG010277114.1:0-13550 GCA_963574415.1 Tarsius wallacei
GCTACCACGCCCGGCTGATTTTTTGATTTATTGTAGAGATGAGGTCTCGCTTGCCCAGGCGGGTCTCGAACCCTCGGGCTCAGGCAATCCACTCACCTCAGCCTCCCAAAGGCGCGGGATTACAGGCTGAGCCACCGAGCCTGGCTAAGTTTGTCCTTCTTTATGGCTGCATAGTATTCCATCATGTATATGTACCACATTTTTTACCCAGTCCTCGTTCAATGGGCAGCACAGTTGGTTCCATGTTTTTTGCTATTGTGAATAATGTTGCAATAAACATGTGTGTGCAGTTATCTTTTTCATAGAGTGATTTGAGTTCTTTTGGGTGTATTCCCAGAGGGGGATTGCGGGATCATATGTAAGGTCGATTTTTAGACCTCTTAGGAAACGCCAAACTGTTTTCCACAGAGGTTGTACTAGTTTACAATCCCACCGACAGTGTAGAAATGTTCCCTTTTTCCTGCATCCTTTCCAGCATCTGTTGTTTTTTGAGTTGTTGATGATGTCCATCCTGACTGGAGTTAGGTGGTATCAAAGCGTGGTTTTAATTTGCATTTCTTTGATGACTAGTGAGGCTGAGCATTTTTTTTATGTATCTGCTGGCTGCTCATATGTCTTCCTTTGAGAAGTGTCTATTCATATCTTTTGCTCACTTTGTAATGGAGCTGTTTGTTTTTCTCTTATTGGCATGTTTGAATTCCTTGTAGATCCTAGATGTTAAGCCTTTGTCAGGTCCCACTTGTCTATCTTATCTCTTATGGCATGGGCATTTGGGGTTTTGATGAGGAATTGGTTGCTAGTTGCAATTTCCATAAGGGTGTCTCCTGCATTTTCTAAGGTTCTTACAGTTTGAAGTTTTATGTTTAGGTCTTTGATCTATTTAGAGTTGATTTTTGTGTATGGGTGATAGGTAGGGGTTTTTATCTCTATTTACTGAGTAGGTTCTCCTCTCCCAAGTGGTTGGTGGTTGAAGGTGAGTTGGTTGAGAAATTGAGGTTTTGCTTCTGGAATCTCTATCCTGTTCCCTTGGTCTATATGCCTATTCTTTGACCAATACCAGGCTGTTTTGATTATTGTCATTTTATAATAAAATTTAAAGTCTGGGAGTGTGATACCACCCACTTTGTTTTTTGGTTTTGGTTTTGTTTTTTACTGAGGATTGTTTGGCAATTCGTGGTCATTTATGTTTCCATATGAATTTCTGTATTGTCGTTTCTAGGTCTGAGAAGAATGTGGCTGGTAATTTAATGGGTATTATGTTAAATCTGTAGGTTGCCTTGGGTAGGATGGCCATCTTAACAATGCTGATTCTTCTAATCCATGAGCATGGGATTTTTTCCCATTTGTTTGTGTCATCTTTGACTGTTTTGAGCAGTGTTTTGTAGTTTTTGTTGTAAAGGTCTTTCACTTCTCTGGTTAGGAAGATGTCATTTTCTTTCTTTTTTTTTGTGGCTATTGTGCTTTTTATTTGAATCTCTTGTTTATTGTTGGTATATAGGAATGAGACTATCTTTTGCACATTTGCTTTATACCCTGAGACTTTGCCAAAGTCCTTTATCAGCACAAGGATTTTTTTTTTTTTTTTGACAGATTCTCTTGGGTTTTCATGTCATCCACAAAGAGAGAAAACTTAACTTTTTGTTTTCCTATTTGGATACCTTTGATTTCCTTTTCTTGTCTGGTTGTTCTAGTTAGGATTTCTAACACTATGTTGAACAGGAGTGGTGAGAGTGGGCAGTCTTGTCTTGTTCTGGTGTTCAGGGAAATGTTTCTTTGTTTGTTTGGGTTTTTTTTTTTTTTTTTTTTTGCTTTTTCTGGAAGAATTGGCAGTAGTGGGACACTGTCAGGGGAGAGAGGGAGGACCACATAATATCAATAAGGGTATCCAAACTTTACCCGTACAATGACCACTTACGTACCTAACTGAATTGTACCCCACATTTTAAAAATAAAAAATAAGGGACAAAAAACCCCCAAAGGTTTCAGAAAAGAATACAGAGAATATTTTCATAACTTTGAGAATCCAGAAAGAATGCTTAAACAGAATAAAATAAATAAATGAAAAGATTAATACATTGTACTACATTAAAAAGTTATTTTTATTTATCAAAGACCACCATTAAAAAAATGAAAATACAAGGTATTTCAATGCATGAAACCAACACTAGAATCTATACAGAACTGCTCAGATTGGTGAGAAAAAGACCATATGAAGGTGAACTAGAGACCTGAATAGGTACTTCAACAATAGTATGAAGAAATGATCTATAAATGGATGAACAGTTTTACCTCATTAGGATTTGGGAAAATCAAAACCATAATGATATACTCCTGCACATCCAAGAGAATGGCTAAATTTTTTAAAGACTACAAGTGTTGGAGGGGTTATAGAACTTTGGAAACCTCAAATACTGCTGGTAGGAGTATACATTGTAACAACCATTATGGAAAAGACTTTGTGTTAGCTACAAAAATTAAACACATGCATATTTCAGTATTCAGCAATACCACTTGTAGAAATATATTCAATAAAAATATGGGCACAAATGGATCAATAAATATATTAAATTTTCATGACAGCATTGGCCTTAATAGACCCCAAACTGGAAAAATTCAATTTGTCTATCTAAAGTAGAATATATAAATAAACTGTAAATTTTTCCTAAAAATCATTTTTAGGGAATGGAATATATAATAATGAAAATAAATAGACTATGCAACAACATGGCTAAATCTCATACGCATAATGTTAAACAAAATGAGTTAGACACGAAGTTTTATATTGTATTACTTTATATATAAAGTTCAAAACAGGCAAATTTAAATACATTATTAGAAATCAGAAAATTGGTTACTTTCAGAAAAGAGAAAGGAATGTATTGGAAAGGGAATGTAAAGTCTTTTGAGGTGCTGATATTCTATCTCTTGACCTGGTTGATGGTTACATATGCAATCTTTTTGTGATATTTCATTGAGTTTCACATTAATTTTTTGCACATTTTCTGCATGAATATCATCTTTTACAATTAAAAACAGCACAATAAAAATTTAAAATTCACCCCAAAATTAAATACACTCTCTGATAAAGGAGAATTGGGAAACAAATCTGGCTCTTGAGTTCATGTTATTTTCACTGAATGATGATGCCTCTAAAAAACAAAGTAAGATTATATGTTTTGCATGAGAACAAAAGTCATATTCTTAAATGCAAGGCCAAAAATCTACTTATAAAGGGAAAGTTCCCCTGCAACATGCAAAGCAACCCAGAAAAAATGCAGAAAGAGTTTAGTTGTCAGGATAAAAGATGTGAAATTTTGAAAGAATATGATGATCAAGTCCAAGAAGACAAGGAGAGCAGATTGTGATATATACCTGACTACTCCATGCTGATGAACTATTCCCTAGTGAGGGGGAATTGGGGGTTAAAACTCAACTCTCATTTAAATAATTGCCTTAGAGATGGTGTAATTAGTCGTATATGTTTAATTTGATTGCGTATGTAAACCTGGTCATAATTTTATCCATATTGTGATTCATGAGTCATTTTCAAAGTAACCTCTTTTATATGTTTGAAGTCATTAAAATCCTTGACCAAACATATTGGGGAAAAAAATCATAATTAGAGTGGATTCTATTGATAATCAAGTTACTACACTGACAGACTATTGAAATTATTTAGATTAGATCTGCCTGCATCCTACATACATGTGGATGATTTAGGGTGACATCAACACAGCAATAAAAAAATATCTCTGCTCATCAGGAGTGATATAATCCTAACAAATTTTATGAGAGTAACAAGAAGACCAAGCAGCAAAGAGAACAGTCATGGTCATTCAGTTCACATGAGATACTGAAGGAATTCCTTGAATAAGATAAGAGGGAATCAGTGGGCTAGACACTGAGATTATTACTGTGGTTATTGTTCCAATAATTGAGTTTTATTTAAAACTGCCATTGCTTGAAGAAATGTAGGTGACACAATATATCAGTCAATGAATGAAAAAAGGAAGATGATGAAAAAATGAGGAAATGTATTTCCTATCTAACCCAAATAATAGCCAATAATTTCCATGACAATTATGGAATATTTGCACGTGATGTATTTAAACATCTATGGCAATCACCAGCTAAGAAATTAAAAATAAGTCTTAAAAAGAACACAAGAAGGAATAGTGGTCTATTGGAAAGAGGATAATGAATGCAATGTGTTGGATAACTCAGAACATCAATATTCTTGTTTAATCATTGTGGTAAGAAAAGAGATATACAATATAACAAGAAAACAGTTTGAACCACACAGTAGAGTTAGGAAAATACTGTACATATTGAAAAGGGCATGTCCAACTGAAGTTTTGATTGCATTAAAGGGACATTTGTTTGGTAATTTATGGGTAGTTTTCTAGCATAATATCCATAATTTGAATATCAATTGTTATAAAGAAGGCTTAATTAATATTACATGCCAAAAGTTTTGTTGTATACGTCCCTGTTTCTGCAAATAAATTTGTTTGATGCTTATATTTAGTAAATCCTGTTTCATTTCTTTTTGTCCCCAGTATTCTTCCTCTCGTTTTATTTTTTATTTCTTCTTCCTTTAATCTGCTAACATTATGTTTTTCAAACATTTTCCCTATACCGCACTTTTTTCCAAATGTTGATTTTTCTGCCAAAAAGACCTGTTTCATATCATGTAGCATTGTTTTGCTGGTAAGTGTTTAACAGCTAACTGTCCAAGTAGCTTTAGCTTGCAGCATTTGCTGATTTCTGTGGTGTAAATATTCCCACTGTGGCCTGTTTTAACTACTAATGTGATGTCATTGAACTCAGATTGAGTAGAGATATACACAATTGTTTTTCACAAGCCATTTGTAGCCAGTTTAAGCATATCACTGATAGAGTATAATTTTGTCTATTTATAATCTGAGATTGTTTCTAATGATTAATTTCTTAATAAGCTCTTGCTTTCTTCTATAAACTTAGGCCATCTTCAAAAATCATACACTGTTTTATTGTGGTTTTACTCCAAAGGATGGAACTCATTGTTCAAAGCTTCCATATTTTTCACAGAAATTCTAATTTTGTATGCTGTTCCAATCCACTGATCCAGTCTCATTATATACTTTTATTCCACTTAACATAGCCTCTTCTCTACCAAAAACAAAACAAACAAACCCAGACAGAACCATCTACAAATCCAAAAAGTCCTAATGTCTTTATCTATGCTTTTCTACCACATAATAAATCTCTTCCTTAGATATTAACTTGACATGGTCTTATTTATTATTCAAGACCAAGGTTAAATATTACTTCCTCTATAAAATATTCCTCTATTGCTATACTTAAAAACAAATGATCTTATGTCACATTCCCAAAGCACTTAGATTATTTTACTTTCATTGCAGTAGAACTTTGGGGCACAAAATAGATATCCAGTAAAAGACTATTTAATGAAAGAACAGATAAATGAATATCATGACATGTTTGCTTCATCATGAAAAAGAAATGCTTTCTTTTATTGGTAACTACAGCCTGTGAAGAGTCTAGGTTCTTTTTAACATCTTCTGAAAAAACCTAAAGACAAGCAATACTACCACTTCATGTGGTATATGCTGAAACAGATAAACAAAGACAATTCACAATCCTTTTGGCTCTGCCTTCTTGGATATGAGAAATGCAACATCAAAGGCCATATCAAAAATGGAAAGTGTCTTCAAATAATATTTTTTAAAACAGTATTAATCTCTTTAGTTTATCCATACATTCTCTTTCTGAGTATGGGGAGGCTTCAATGTCTAAAAGCAGATCATGAAAAAAACATTATTCTGACATATCATACATTGTCCTTGTGTTCAGTACCCCCTTCTGCTACTCATGAATTGCAACTATGTAGGAGCTTGTAAGCTTTCCCAGATTCACACCAATTCCCCAGTGGAATAAACCTCAGCCATACATAATCTAAAGGATGAAAAAGATGGCAAAACAACTTCTCCATTCAAAATCCAATGCAAACAAACCCCTGATGAGCAACTTGGACAACAACATCTCAAGAGTTCACCTCAGGGGTGGTTGTCAGCACTTACTAGAGTCAATTCAGTAGACTCTTTTCAGCAGCTTAAGAGCAAAACGTCATCTTTAAAAGATTATCAACAAACAGTCACTAAGTTTAGCCACTGTTTGTGAAATCCAAGTCAAATGAAAGCAGCTGAGCACACTTAGCAGGAGATAGCAGTTATTAAAAAGAAAAGGAGTGGGGGAGGAGGGGAAGAAGGGGGGAAAGGAAAGAAAAGAAATAAAGAGAAAGGAAAGGAAGGAAACGAAAAAGAAAAAAAGAATCCAGAAGTCAAACATTTAAAAAGAGTCATAAGGGTCAAAACATGCTATACATTTCAAATGTTAAGTGCTGAACTTTCAACATCAGAGACAATAGCATCATCTCAACATCTTCCAGGCCTATGACAATCTGTTTTGTTTTTGTTTGTTTTCTCTAATAAGCTTAACACCATCACTTATTCTATTTTGACAGGTGTTCTTTTAATGGCCATGTTCTCAACTCACTACCCAAGGCTACTACTAATACATGAACTCTCCATTCTCTTACTTACTTCAAGATTTTCAATGTTTTCATTTTAGATTCCACAGGAATGGCAACTGCTTAAAGCTTTTCTCACCTCCTAGGAAAATTTCTTTCAGAGGAAGTAACCCAGGGTGTTACTAATTGGCTTTGCATAACCGTAGGCAAATTTGGCCTTAGAGCAACTGTGACACTGTTTGCCAACCAGTTCAAATACAGATTACCAAAATCAGATTCTCTGGAAATCTCACAGATGTTTCCATTACTAGTTTTAAAAGCTATGTAGCTATTCACATTAGTTTCCCTAATGTCTTACCAAACAACCTAATAATTCTTCTCATTTAGATAGTCTCTGCAATTTCTTGCAAACCCCAAGCTGGTGTTTCTAAGTGCTTCATTGAAGAAGTTCAAAAATAGTTATCATGCACTGATTGGACTGATAAATCTAATTTCTAAACTTTGCCAAGAAAAAGAAAAAAAAATGAACTTCTGGTATGTCTTCAAAATCAGTTCCCTCTAGGAATTTCCTGTACCATGCTTAAATTAGTTTTACTCCAACAGTATATACTTTTGACTGACCTTGTACATATTTCTTAAAAGAATAGTTAAGAGATGTTTTGCTAAGTAGATTATTTCTATGATAAAGATATTTAAAAAGAAAGAAAATGTCTGCTTTGAAAGGTCTAACACTCAGATAACTTACATGTGAAAAGACCAAGTTTTTTGGTACCCATCTATGTGTCTACACAGATGCAGAGCCAATGGTTCCTGCTGATTTTACGATTCCTTTGGGATATGTAATACATATTATATTGTGCTGATAATAAGCCATAAGAAGCAGAATTTTGCTGTATTGACATGGCCTGGCCAAGAACAACAAGGAAAAGAAATAGCATTCAAAAAACTGGCAAAATGTTTATGAATTCTAATCCTCTGCACATGAATAAATACATCTGACAAAGAGCAGAGTCCCTCCAAAAGGCCCTTCTTGACCTTTCTAATTTGAGTTCAATTGCATGTTCAGTGCTGAGAAACAAAAGTGGGTTCTGCCAATGTTTTAAGTTCAAGCTTTACTACATTTTGTTATTTGTAAAAGTAAAATCCAGATAATAAGTTATAATTGCTCTATTAATCACTTCAAAAGGGGGTTTGGAGGGAAATTGGGATTTGAAATTGCAATAATTGGTATCTGAAAGATGTCCTTTTTTATTTTCTTACCTAGAGTGTTCCACTTAAAACTACTGTAAGAACTGCATATATGCACTTTTTAAAAGGGTGAAGTACATGCAATATGCCTTACATATTATTTTTCTAAAGGCATGAAATTTAAAATGTCAGTGTAGTCATGGTGACCTCTGACCTGGAAAGAAATACAGAAAACCAGTCCTTAGATTATAAATTATATTGTCAATGAAAGTGAGAAGAACTCTCTGTTGCTTGAGTTGTTTCAAGTATTATATTTTCATTTCCTTTTTCCAAATGAATTATAATGTACAACACACTTGTATTTTTCTTCCATTTTTCACTTAAAAAAACTTTCTTTCTCCTAACTTTGCTCCTGATACTGATAGACCTGACACAACAAAATTTACCTTTCAAAAGTTCAATATACCAAATTCATTTGTTATCCTTAAAGTATCTTGTGGGAAATCTATATTCTTACTTATGTCCCCAAGAAACCTCAATGGAAAAGAAAAATACAGAAGATATTTAAACCTCCCTTCTTTTGGTTTACATTGAACAAATTTTGGGCTATGCTAATGCAATTGAAGACAACCAACAAGAAGGACAAGATGGTATTTAGGGCATTATAATAACTAAATCAAATTTACTATAAGACAACCAGATTAGTCAATTAAATAGTTAATACAGCCAAAAATAATAATTTTGGCTGACAACCAGATTAGTCAATTAAATAGTTAATATAGCCAAAAATAATAATTTTGGCTATCACTTACTGGAATTTTTAGCAATCTGTATGCCCACGTGGGCAGGTTTAAGATTGGCCAATGATACTTTTATTCCTTCTTCTATCTCAGGCTTGCTCTTTCTAAAAATGTACAGAAAAGGCACAGGTATCAAACTTTAAATCAGGTGACATCCTCCTCATGTCACTAATTGTTCTGTAAAAACATTGTATTTGATCTCTAGGAAAAGCACATGTACTACAATGACCATAGACTTCTGAGTCAAAAGGGCATTCAGGAGAAGGAAGGTGTAAAACACATTCATTTTGCTTTTTTAGTAAACTCAGATGAATTGAGAAAAACATGCAACTCCATAGAACAGAATCTATTCTGAAACATAGTCATTTCTTAAAGAAAGAGATCATAGGAGACATCACTCCATCCTCACTGGAAAGGCACTTTTGGAAGAAGAGAGTTGGGTCAAAAGCAGAGATGAGAGGAACACAGAGAACGAATTGCATTTGAATGGGTGTGTCAAAGCAAGCCAGTGAAATCCGTAATTTCCTTCCACATAATTGGGAAAGTAGTTGGCTTTTGCAGCCGGGTAACATTTCTTTCTGGGCAGGTCAATAATCCAAGGAACCACAATTCACAACCTACTCTGATTTTTGCACATCTGGTGTAAGCCTTTATAATGCAAATATTAAAACCAGTCTGCTTCTCTAAAATGTTTCTATATTTAAAATCAAATAAGTGATTTCAGGATATAAGTGACTATGCAAAAAAAAAGTTATCTGGTATGCAAAAAGAGCAGTCTAACATAAACTGATAAAATAGAAATAGCTTTTATTTTCTGCACTTCTTTATTACCCATAACTCCCACAACATTCTGCTTGACATTACTGATTTACAAGAGTCTCAGAAAAGTTCTAGCATTTAGAAAATCTTAGATAGCTTGAATTGTGTGTGATCTGAAATGGCAATACTTTGTTGATATAATCATTAAATAATTGTACCCCTTGGCTAATTGTGCTGTCTAAAATTACACAACCAAGTAAACTACTTTAGCAGTACTTAAGTTTTCTCTCTTATATTTTCCTTCAAATTAAAAATGTACATATTTACTTTAATAAATATGAAAAAATATGTTGAAGAACTATAGACTTGTAAGATAATGATGACAATAAAAGTTATGTGTTTAGTGTGCAGAAGAAAAGTACCTTTTTCATAAATATTACAAGCAAAGCCATGCATTATTATAAAAGCTATGAATGCTAGATTTTAAAAAGATTTTATATATATTTATTTCATAAGCAAAATTGTGTTTCAGATTCACAAAAGAAAGGAAATTATATATAATAGTCATAACATTACTATATATTCACTATGAAAAATAAATGAATTGATAACCTTAATGAACATATACAAATTTTGAAATACTTGTTGAATTGCAAATAATTGGTCCAAAAATTTGCCATGAGTGAACCTCACAGCAATTGGATCTGAAGTCTGCAGAGTGGTTAGAAAATATGTTGCAGTTTAGTTATGTGATGTGAATGAAAAAGGAATGACCCTTGGCCATTTAGGTTCAAGTTCAACTCTTGGATCTAATGCATTCTGGCCGCATGACTTCAGCTAAATTTTTCAACATTTTTAAGACTCATTATCACTGTCTGTAAGATGGAAATGACATCTTAGTGTAGATAATTTTCTCTTAGCATAGAGCATTCTTAATTGGTGACCAAAATGTTTTTATCAATTTTTTTAAGGTTTTGTTTTTCCTGAAATAGCATTTCTTACAGGAAATCTCAAGAGAAATTTTGTTGCTTTTGCTTTATTTTTTTTAGTCAATGTTTCCACACTCATTGGTTGGGTCAGTAGACAAAACATTCTTCTTCCCATTTATTTACTTATTTTTGAACTCTGTGACTAACCGATGGAATGGATTGCTAAGTGGATTCTACACCTGGGGAAAAAATTGTAGCACATAACATGAAAACATGAGAACTTCTCTTATTTAAGACTTGCCTTCTTTCATAATGGTAAGAACAACTTTGAGTTTTCTAAGTAGACTGTATTTATTTTAAAAACGATGTCAAAAATATGCATACATATATCTCTGAGTTCTTTACCCCTGCTCTTTTGTGCTTTTACTTTTTTACCTCATTTCCTAGAAGGGCATTTACACAGGCTTCTGATGCATCACATATGGCTGTGAGATCATGTCCTCCTTCTAGAGCCAACACCACACGTCCATCAGCCAATGTCATCAATTGCTTCGTCAAATGACCAAAGCCTACCATAATACAAACAGAACATTTCAAAGTATTAAGTCAAGGAAAAATGATGACTAGAATCTAACATCAATTGACATTTATACCATGCAAGTTCTTTCTCAGCACTTTCAGTGACTAACTCATTTAATATTCACAGTAACTTTAGGTTAGATTTTATCATTATCTCCATTTTATAGATGAAAGCCCAAGATTTCACAGTCAAGAGGTATCACAATGAAGACTTATCACCAGTGAATCTGGCTCATCACCAGTGCACTGTGCTGCCTTTCATAACACATTCTACATGTATCTGGATGGAAAACTTGAATATTAGTCAGTCAATGGTAATAAGGTAAACTGCCCCATTTACTTGCTATATGCTTCCTATCTCCATCATCTGCTTTTATTATAAAAATATTGCCATGTGTGCCTCAAGTCACTGTACCGTCACATTAATTTTATAGGCATTCTTTTATTATAAAATATTTGATAAATGCAAAAATATAAATAACATCTATATATATTATAAAATATAATGACATGACAAATACCTGCTCACTCACCTTCCAATGTATAGAAAATAATGTCAGCAACACTTTTTAACCTCCATTGCCTATCTGATAACATCCATCCTCTTCCTTGTAGGACATCAGGATCCTGGGCTTATGCTTATTGTTCCACTGTTTTCCTGTGTTTAATTTGCTTGTTTCTGAACTTTATAAAATGGTTTTATATTTCTGCAACTGGCTTTTTCATACATTTTGTTAGCTTATTTCTGTTGATGCCTGTAGCTATAGTTCTTCGCTGTTTAGTAGGTCATTTTTGTGTCTATAGAATTATTTACCCATTCTCCTATTGACAGATATTTGGTTTTTGGGTTATTAAAAAATTCCCATTTGTTGTTATTACAAACAATGTTGCCACAGAAATTCTTTTGTAGGTCTTCTGGTGCACATATGCTTGAGTGGAATGGAATGGTTGAGTCTTAAAATCTGCTAAATCATGCCAGATTATTTCCAAAGAGCTATTACTAACCCTCCACTCTCAGAAGCAGTCTACATAAGAATTCCAGTTTTGTGGCATCCTCACCAACATTTGTTATGATTTTCCAAGTGGGTGGCTGAATGATGGCACCTTATTGTGATTTCATTCAGTATAAAGAGGGAGCATTCTATGTCTAGTTTGAATTATGAATTTTTAAAATTAGAGATGATGTAGTAATCTATTTCTTCACACAGATGGGTTTCTCCCTATAATTTGACAATGTTGTGAATTACATTATTTAATATTTCTAATATTAAGCCATCATTGCAACTATAGAGTAAAATAAGCTTAGAAGTGATATATTATCTTTTGAAAAATGTTTTGCTAATGCTTCGTGTAGGCTTTTTTTCACATATGTTCATGTATGGGATTAATCTGTATTTTCCATTTTTGTATTGACCATAGTGAATTTTGATGTGATTGGGACTTCTTTTTTTCATTATTGGACCCCAGAATGTTGGATAGAAATCTCCTGTAAAACCAGTGTTGGTCTTTTATTTTCTTTGAAGAAAATCTTTACCAATTGATTAAATTTTTTAGAAGTATAGGACTAGACCTGCTTTCCTACTTTCTGTATCTTCATGAGTTACATTCAAGGAATTTGTTTCTTATATTTAAGTGCTTGGATTCACTTAAATAAAATGTTTGTTTTCTCTATTATCTTATTTTGGAACTCTGACTAGATGTATATGGCTATTGTCTATCAGTGTTTCCTCAATTGTTCTTATCTTTCATATTTTCCATATCTCTCTCTGTCCTGAGTTCTGTGTATTTCTGATTCAGATCTGTCTTCTAGACTTTAACTTTTCAGATGTCTTAATCTACTGTTTCATATATTGAGTGATATTTTCATTCCAGTGATTGCACTGTATAATTGTAGAATTTGTATTTGGTTGTATTTCATGACTTCTTAGTCATTGTTATACTTTCTTAATTCTTTGCTTACATTTTTATTTCTTCCTTTTATTCTTTTCAACATAAGTATTTATATTCTGTATCTGAAATAGTTTGATCTAATTTGTGCTTTAAAGTTTGTACCAATTAAACCTTGTGGTGCCTTAATTTTCCTCTGTTTTAAAAAATATGCATTTACTTATTTGGTATTTTGAACTTATATTCATTGGAACTTTATATGTGAAAATCTTTGAAGCTTGGTACAATGAACTGAATGTTTGTGAATTTCCCCGCTTATGTGTTAAAATTCTGTCCCCCAGTGTGAAGGTATTAGGAAATGAGTCTTTGAATAATTAGGTAGAGTCCTCAAGAATGGGATTAGTGCCCTTAAAAAAGCAACCCTAGGGAGTCTAGTTCTCTTTTTGCCATCTGAGAATACAGGAAATTGGCAGTCTGCAATCTGGAAGAAGGCCCTCACCAAATTCTGACTATGCTGGCACTTTATTCTAGGACTTACAGTCTCCAGAACTTATGCAAAATAAATTCATGTTGTTTATAAGTCATCTCAGTCTATAATACTTTGTTATAGCTGCCTGAACTAAGACACCTGGGTTGAATGTTGTATCTATTTTTGAAGTCCGGTTCAAGCATGATTTTGATTGCTTCTGCTAGATACCTGGAGCACAACCATCTAGGATCAATTTTAAATTCTTAGATTGAAGGACTGGTTGTGTGTGTGTGTGTGTGTGTGTGTGTGTGTGTGTGTTTTGGCACTTGTTATAAATATGGACCCCGAAACATGATTACAGATTCTCATGAAGAAATTCAGCTTGCTTGTCATTCTTTCCTTTTCTC
>CAUYQG010277117.1:0-19693 GCA_963574415.1 Tarsius wallacei
AAAATAAAATTAAAAACCCACATCAAGGACATCTCTCATTCAATAATTTATAAAGGCATGACATTTTAGAGCAGGAAGACCTTGCTTCCAGAATCTCTATCCTGTTCCATTGGTCTATATGCCTGTTCTTGTATCAATACCAGGTTGTTTTGATTATTGTAGCTTTATAATAAAGTTTAAAGTACTGGAGTATGATACCTCCCACTTCCTTTTTCTTTTTTCTTTTTTTTTTTTTGAGAATTGTTTTGACTATTCATGGTTGTTTATGTTTCCATATGAATTCCTATATTGTCATTTCCAGGACTGAAAAGAATGCTGCTGGTAATTTAACATAGATTTAGTCTACATTAAATCTGTAGATTGCTTTGGGTAGGATGGACAATTTAACAATGTTGATTTTTCCAATCAATGAGCATGGAATATTTTTTCATTTGTTTGTGTCATCTTTGATTTCTTTGAGCTGTGTTTTGTAGTTTTCATTGTAAAGGTCTTTCACTTCTTTGGTTAGGAAGATGCCAAGGTATTTCATTTTTTTGTGGCTATTGTGAGTGGGATTATGCTTTTTATTTGGGTTTCTGTTTGTTTATTATTGGTGTATAGAGATGCGACTGTCTTTCACACATTTATTTTATACCCTGGCCAAAGTCCTTTATCAGTGCAAGGTTTTTGACAGATTCTCTTGGGTTTTCAAGTTATAGCATCATGTCATCTCCAAAGAGGGATAACTTAACTTCCTCTTTTCCAATTTGGATACACTTGATTTCCTTCTTTTGTCTGATTGCTCTAGTTAGGACTTCTAATACCATGTTGAACAGGAGGAGTGAAAGTGGGCATCCTTGTTCTGATTTTCAGGGAAAATGTTTCCAGTTTCTGTCTGTTTAGCAGTATGTTGGCTGTGGGTTTCTTATAAATGGCTCTTACTATTTTGAGTTATGTTCCATCTATGCCTAGATGTTTGAGGGTTTTTATTCAAGAAGGGGTGCTGGATTTTATCAAAAGCTTTCCACATCTAATGATATAATCATGTGGTTTTTGTCTTTATATCTATTGATGTATTTAATTGTGTTTAGGTCTTATGGAAGTTGAACCAGCCCTGCATCCCAGGAATGAAACCTACTTGATCATGGTGAATGATTTTTGAGATGTGTTGTTGTATCCGGTTTGCCAGAATCTTGGTGAGAATTTTAGCATCTATGTTCATCAAGGATATTGGCATGTAGTGCTCTTTCTTTGTTGGATCTTTACCCAGTTTGGGTATCAATGTGATGTTAGCTTCATAAAATGATTTGGGGAGTGTTCCATCTTTCTTGATTGCCCGGAATACTTTCAATAGGATTGTTATCATCTCCTCCTTGTATGTTTTGTAGAATTCTGCTGGAAATTCGTCTAGTCTAGAGCTTTTATTTTTGTAGGTAGTTTTCTTATGACATAGTTAATTTTGTGAATTGTTATTGGTCTATTTAGGGTCTTGATTTCTTCTTGGGTCAACCTGAGGAACTTGTGTGATGTAAGAAAGTCTTCCATTTCAATTAAGTTTTTAAAGTTTGTTTTCATACAAGTGTACATAGTAATCTCTGATAATCTTTTTTATGTCTTCGGGGTCACTTGTGACTTGATATTTTGCATTTCTGATTGTGTTTATTTGGGAGTTTTCTCTCTTTTTGTTAGTCAATCTAGCTAGGAGTCCATCAATCTTATTTATCCTTTCAAAGAACCAGCTTTTCGTTTTGTTGAATTTTTTGTGTTATATTTTTGTTTTCCCAAATTTGGGCTTTTATTTTGGTGATCTGGATTCTTCTGTTGAAGTTAAGGTTTTGGTGGTCTTGCCTTTCCAGCTTCCTTAGATTATTTGTTAGGTTGTTAACTTGTGATCTTTCCATTTTCTTCATGTATGTTTGTAGAGATATGATTTCCCCTCTTAATACTGCTTTATGGCATCCTAGAGATTTTGGAAAGATGTTTCTTTATTTTAATTTGTTTCCAGGAATATTTTAATTTGTTTTGATTTCCATGTTGACCCAGGAGTTGTTCAGCATCATGCTGTTTAGTCATGTCTTTGCAGGTTTGGGGGGAACTTTGTTGGTGTTGATACTTATTTTTATTCCACTGTGGTCTGATAAAGTTAATGGCAGTATTTCAATCTTATGATATTTAGTTATGTTTGACTTATGGCCCGGGATGTGGTCAGTCTTAGAATACGTTCCATGTGGTGATGAATAAAATGTATATTCTGTGATTGTTGTGGGGAGTGTTCTGGAGGTATCAATTAAGTCCATTTGGTCAAGCGTCATATTAAGGTTCTGGATCTCCTTGCCAATTTTTTGTCTTGATGATCTGTCTAGGGTTGTGAGTGAAGTATTTAAGTCCCTAACTATGATAGTGTTAGAGTCAATATCTTATTTTAGTTTACCTAGAAACTGCTTTATGAAAGTTGGTGGTCCTATATTGGGAGCATATATGTTTAGGATGGATATTTCTTGTTGATGGATTGAAACTTTTATCATTCTGTACCGACTTTCATATCTTTTTAAATTTTTGATAGCTTAAAGGGTATTTTGTCTGATATTAAGCTCACAACTCCAGTTTTCTTTTGTGTTTTGTTCACCTAAAAATTTGTTTTTCATTCTCTTACTTTGAGTCTATGAGTGTCCTTTCTGGTGAGATGAGTCTCTTGGAGACAACATATTGTTGCATCATGATATTTTCAGTTATGCATTTAGTCCATTCTCATTCAGGCTAATTATTGAGATGTGAGAGTTTATCCCTGTCATGAGATTTATAGAATTCATTGTTGCTGCTGCTATTTGCTTGTTTGTTTGTTGTCTTTCTTTTGGTTTTTTGAGTTGATTTTTGTGTGTTTTCAATCTTTTTCCTGCATTCTTGGGAAGGGAATTGTCATTCTTTTTTTTTTTTTTTCTTCTGTTTAATACTTTTTTAAATGTTTCTTGTGGAGCTGGTCTGGAGGCTGTGTAAACTCTTAGGGAATGAGTGTCTGGGAAGAATTTTAAGTCTCCATCACTGATGAAACTTAGCTTAGCTGAGTAGCTAATTCTTGGTTGAAATTGTTTATCTTTGAAAACTTTGAAAATTGGGCTTCAAGCTCTCCTAGCCTGAAGTGTTTCTGTAGATAAATCTGGTGCTATTCTGACTGGTCTTCCTTGGTAGGTATTCTGACCTTCCTCTCTTGCTACCTTTAGGATTTTTTCTTTTATACTTACTTTGTGTAAGCAAATTGTTATGTATCTAGGAGTTGGTCTTCTCATTTGTTGTCTTGCAGGAGTTCTCTGAATCTCTTGTGTTTGAATGATCATGTCTCTGATGAGATGAGGGACGTTTTCCTGTATAATTTCATGGAATGTTTATTCCAGGGTGGTTTCTGTCTCTCTATCTGCCTCAGGGATTCCTAGTAATCTTAGGTTCAACCTCTTGATATAATCACTCATCTCTTGGAGACTTTGTCCTGCCTTTTTAAGCTTCTTTTTTATGTTTTTAACAGTTTGGGTTAGTTCCATATTTTGGAACTTAGGCTCTGAGATTCTTTCTTCTGCTTGGTTAATTCTGCTTTCCATTCTTATCAGTTTATTTATTTCATTCACTGTATTCTTTATTGCTGCTATCTCAGTTATCAACTCCTTCATTCTTTCCTCATTTCTACTTATACCCTCTATTAATATCTTGATATCTGGGTTTGTGGTTTGAGACCAGTCATTCTAGGGACTTTTCATTTTTTGAGTTCCAATGTCTGTATTCTCAGTGTTCTCCCAGGGTTCTGCATGAAACCCTTATTCTTCTTTTGCTTTTTCTTCATTTGTATAGGTTTTCATTCTCCCTTCTTTTTTTGCTTTTAACCTCTTCTTAATTCTGTTGTTCAGTGATGGTGGGATAGCTTTTACTTGTACAATCTCTTGTTCTTCCTCTGGCTTTGTTCAATTTTGAAGCTGGGCTGGTAGTGGGCAGCTGTGCTTTTTGTACCTTGAGTTTTAACTAAGGGGGGGGGGGGAGCTGTGATTCATAAGCTATCTGCAGATCCCAGTGCCAGCTGGCAGGTGTGTGAGCCCCCTGAAACCCACTTCCCACCACTTTACAATCTGTCCATGCAGTGGTGGTGTATGTTTGTCCCCTGAAAGCAAAATGAGATTTAAAAAAAGGAAAAGAATGAAAAAAGGAAGGAGGACGATGAGGGAAGGTGGAGAAAGAGAAGAAGGGGGAAAATGGACAGGTGTATCAACTGCTGTGGTTATTGTGGGGAGTGTTCTGTAGGTATCAATTAAGTCCATTTGGTTCAATTTTGGATAAGCAGAGACACAAACAAAGATAAAAACAAACAAAACAAAAACAAAAACATACAGACAATCATACAAACAAACCCCTGTTGATGTATTTACCCCCCAAAATACCCCTCCACAAACAGAAAATCTAAAAAAAAATTAAAATAACAGAAACAAAGCAGGTACAAAAATTTAAAAAACAGAAAGACAGAAGGAAAAAAACAATTTAAAAAAACTTGCTCTTTTGGTTATCACTGCTGCATTAAGGAGTGACTGTGGTCTCTAGATTGTCCCCTCTGCTCTCAGTGCAGGCTGATAGGGTTGTTCAGTGTGGGTCAGATACCTCATGGACTACTGTAGGAGGAGGATGGATTAGATCTGGACTCACCTGACTCATCTGCTGCTGTCGATGCTGACACATCTCCTACTCAGAGCTGAAGTGTCTGTGTCTGTTCCACATGGGGGGAGGGGCATCTGTCTCTCTTGCCAGAGCTAGGAGGGGCAATGTAGGTTTCTGCCCAGTCCTGGGACAGAGAAAATGGCACCAGTCAGCAGCTCCTCATCGGTGTTAGGGCTGAGTACCAGATTTCCATGCCCTGCCTTCTCCATGGTTCCTGGAGCTCATGCTGATCTGCTGCTGCAGGTGATGGTGTGGATTGGGTGCCAGGTAGTGAGGGGCAGCTGTTCTCTACTGCCTCCTCTCAAGAGAGCCCCAAGAATGGCAGATGATTCTGTGCACTGGGGGCTCCAATCTCAAGGCAGTGATGGGTTGCAGTCACCTCCCAAGAAGAGCCCCAGGTTCATGAACCTGAGTCTCCCCTCAGACTTTCACTCACCCACTGGCACACACCCACTCACACAGAGCGTTTTTATGGACATTCACTTTTGCAGAGACTCTCACACTCCAACCTGTTCTGACGCCATCTTCTCTCCTCCTTCCAATATCATCCTTACAAAAGCTAGAGGAAAGGAGGGCTCTTCCCTTCAAGTCCTTTTTACAAACCACTTTCTCGCAATTCAACTAAAACTCAGGTTCACTGCATTTCATTGGTTGCATCTTGATATTGAAAAGAATTCAAGACAGAAAATAGAAAGGCAAGTCAAGTAACTCAGTTTTGAAATAAAACAAGTTTGTTTCATAACTGGTTCCAGATTGCCTTACAGTTGTGCTTGGCAGGTAGAGATTTATTCCTTATAGCATACCAGCTGCCACACTTGCTCTTCTAAGACATTTGCTTTTATCTCCAGCAGTTCCTGATGGAATAGATACAAATAAAAGACTAGAGCCCTGTTTGAGCAGGGACTAGCTCGTTTGCATCCTGACACTGGAGAAGATCTGATCATGTAAGTCTCCAGTCTAGGGCTTAACAACTCAAAGTCCTCCAGGAACTCAGGTTTCTTCACTCTTGCTGATCCACTGTCCCCTAAGACCTCAAAGTGCAATCTTCAGAACAACAGCAAGAGCAAGACCTAGGAGCTTGTTAGGATTCAGAATCTCAGCCAGCCCCCAGAATTTGGTGTTTTAACTGTGAGCATGATACACATGTGCATTTAAAAAAATCATTAGTGCTGGGGTTACAGCAATAGGCAAAGCAGTCAGCTCCACTCTAGGACTCTACTTATTAAAAACTAATTACAATCCTATTTTTTAAACAAACATAAACAAAAGTAATACCTATAAAAGATAAAACAGGGCCAGAACCTCAAACACCATCTACCAACAGCAATATCCGTTATTCATTTGTCTTAAGAACTTTAAAATGTATTTTAAAAGTTTTCAAATACACGAATGTAGAGAACAATATAATGCTACCTGCTTTTCAGATTTTATAATTATCAATGTTTTGTTTTATATGTTAATTTTTCTCTTTTCCTGCTTTCTTCTCTCTTTCTCTCTCTCTTTTTCTTTCTACCTGCTATGGCATTTTAAAGCAAACCACTGACTTTTTGCTTGATGCCATTTCAATCTCGAAATCTTATAAGTTTTATTCCACTTACATCTTTGTCCTACAATGTAAAATTGGGGGGTTTAAAAAAAATATGCTGTTTCTTTTATTTCTGCAACCATCTCTAGCTTCTGTTATCCAGTACACATTGAACTTAATCATTTTTATATCATTCAAAACTTACATTTTTTATCTGAGATGCATGTCTTTTTTGTTGTGTCCTGAAAAAGAATTAAATAAACTACTAAACTGATTTGGCTGCCCTTAGTCTGAAAATCACTATTCTACCTGAGGTACTTGAAAAGAGGAACTTTTACTCCCCCTTGTTGTGACAAATAAAAGATCCTTGCTAAAGGAGGCTTCTGACCATTCATAGCCTTGTTCTCAGTTACATCAACTACTAACATTTCAGTTTTGGAAGACATCTCTGGCTCTCTGTAATGCTGATGTTTTTCTCATTGAAAGACACTTCTGTGCCATTCCTTTATCAAATATGGGTATACCACATGCAGGTTTTTGTCCTTGTGGGTGTGGATAAGTACAGCTGCAGACATAGTAGATGCTGTCTCATTCAGTTACACAGGTAAAGCATGGAGTTAGAAAAATAATAGATAATGTATAGTCATTTTTTGAGTTTCTGAGCTTTGAAGCTCATTGAACATTGAACTTTAACTTTTTAAGAACTCCCCAAATGAAGTTCTTCCATGAAAAAGCCAGGCCCAGTATAGAAATAATTGCATCATTTATAATAATTTAGTCAAATCTAGGGGTGAAATCCTCTTAGATTTTACTACCAGAAATTTTCTCTCAGCATTTTGTAATTGTCTTTCTTGCATTTCAGCTATAATTTTGGTGGCAGCCACTCAACTTTATTCACTCTTCTTGAAACATTCAATCATTCTTTATAAAATTTAAACTTTTTGTTCACTTTGACATTTGACAGACTTCATAATATTTGATTATTCCACATATTATAATAACAAGTAGAACTAGCAGACACTGGTAGAAGCAGAAACACATAGGCATACTAAAGTGAAATTTCTGGCTGCACATTTTCCACAAGTCGATGAGCACCAATCATGTTTATAACGGGAATGGAGAACAACAGATAAACTACTAAGTGGATTAGATAGATATCAGTAAAACAGCTTCCATTATCCTGAAGTCAGCAGAAGTGTCTCATCACTAAATATAATATAATTCTTGGCCTTCATAATGTCAAAATCTAACATTTGATAATACTCTATAGATCTCATATAATTTTTTTTTGAGTCAGGGTCTCACTCTGTTGTCCAGGTTGGAGTGCAATGTCATGCTCTTGACTCTCTGCAGCCTCAAACACCTGTAATCAGGTGATCCTTCCACCTCAGCCTCCCAACTAGCTGGGACTACAGGTGTATGCTACCATGCCCAGCTAATTTTTTTTAAATTTTTTTGTACACACGAGGTCTCACCATGTTGCCTAGGCTGGTATTGAACTCCTGAGCTCCAGCTATTCTCACATCTTGGCCTCCAGAGTGCTGGGATTACAGGCATGAGCCACCACACCCAGCCAAGATCTCATGTAATCTTTATAGCCACTTTCTCTGTGAGGTAAATAACTGTGCATAAGGAAGAATTGACTGAAGTTCTAAGACTTTTTTTGTTTTGTTTTGTTTACAACTGTAGAACAGAAGAAAGTTCTGTAAGTTTAAGAGACTTTCACATAGTCAAATAGAGCAAGATATCTTAATGCAGTGAAAAAGTTGAAAATATGCCACACTGGCACATTGACTATTTTGAGTTAAAGTCACTTGAAAAATAGCAGATTCAAGATTACTCTGACCTTTCTGTTTCTTCAATGCAAAGGATAAAATTCCCATGTAAAAGATGTCCTCCCTATATCAGAAGGAAAGAATCATTCTAATGAAGAAGATGATGAGGTCAAAGAAAATCTGTACAAACAAACCTTGTTAGACTCATTCTTATTCTCTACCTAATGAACTTCTCTAGTTAAGGCCCCTTTGTCTTGTCACATTTTTATAATCTACTACTGAATTACCTCTGTCTAATTCAGTATGTTAGTGTTCATCTCCATAACTGTGACTTTAGCCTTCATTTTCTTGTGAGGACTTCCATTCCACATAAAACTGGCAGTCAATAAATTATATGCTTTTCTCCTGGTGACAGATCTTATGTCAATTTAATTTTCCTCCCCATGCCTGCTTTTATGAGAATTTTTCAACAATTCTTAAACTGCATTCTTTTTCAAGCTATGTCTGCCATCCCTCCACAACAAACATGCATGTGCAGGAATCTTTTTTGTAGAATGATTTGAGTTCCTCTGGGTATATTCCCAATAGGGGGATTACTGAGTCATATGCAAGGTTAATTTCTAGTTCTTTCAGAAATCACCCCACTGTAGAGGACATTATTTTAAGTAAGATAAGCCAGAGACAGAAAGTGAAACACGGAATGATCTCACTCATATGTGGAAGCTAAAATGTGTACTCATAGAAGTAAAAAGTCAAACGGGATATGTGAGATTGGGAAGAATAGAAGAAAGGGAAAGATAGGGAGAGTCAGCAAAGGATAGCTCATTCATGTGCATGCACACGCACACAAACACACACACACACACACACACACACACACACCCCACCCTGCAGTAACTGGAGAGACATTGAAAGCTTTTCTTTGGTAATAGAACTGCACAGATACCTACTACTGCCACTTCTCATTCTACACTGTACTGAAGTTTCTAGGCAGAGCCAGGAAAACAACAGGCATTGAAAGAAAAAAAAAATACAATTTGCTATTTTCACATGATATAATCAAGCACTATGAAATTCAAAACAATTTACAGATAAGTTAGTAGAATTATCTATTGCATTTAGAAAACAACAAAAACATTTAGAAAATAAAAAAATTAAGGGATATCATTTAAATAGCTACAAAATATCAAATAAGGAATAAATCTAATCAAATATATGCAAGCTTTCTACGCAGAAAATAATAAGACATTGTAAAGAGAAATGGGAGTAGACCTAACTAAATGAGAGTAAATCTTTGTTCATGGACTGTAAGAGTAAATCTTGTAAAGATTTCAATTCTCCCCAGTCCATAGATTCAATGCAATTCCAAACAATTCTCTATCAGGTATGTGTAATTTGACTAGTTGATTTCAAAATTTATATAGAACTGTACACAGTGGCCTAAAATGCTCAAACAATTGTAAAGAAAAAGAAAAAAGATGAATGGACTCCCTTGACTAGAAATGAGGCCTAATTAGAAAGCTACAGAAAGATAGTTGCGCTATTGACACAAAGATAGAGCTGAAAATCCAATGAACAGAATAGAGAGTTCAGACACAGATGTGTGTTTTGCAAAGCAGCAAACAAATGAAAAATTTTTCACTTGGTGTGGTAGAATAGTTGGATAGCCGAATAGTTGGATATGGAAAAAGATGAAATCTGAGTCCTTTGTCACACCACACACAAAAATCGATTTCAAATGGAATGAACATTCTAGAACAAAATATAGTAAAATGTCTTTTTAAATTCAAAGAAAGATTTCTCAATCAGGAAACAAAACAAAACAAATTAACTTTAAAAGGGGAAATAACGATACATTTTATGATAACATAGCTAAGAACCTCTGCTAATCTAAAAGTACTCCTAAGAGAGAGAAAAGGCAAATCCTGGAGCAGAAATGATTTTTTGAAATACATATAACCAATAACAGAGTTGTAATCTGAATGCATAAAGATCTCCTACAAGTCCGGGGAAAAAGACAAATACTCCAGGAAAAAAAAAAATACACAAGTTAAACAGTTACTTCACTAAAAACGATGTCCAAGTGGCTAATAATCATATGAAAACATTCTTTTTTTTTTTTTTTTTTTTTTTGAGTTGGAGACTCACTCTGTCTCCCAGACTGGAGTGCAGTGGCTGCTCCCGGCCACCACAGCCTCGACCCACTGGGCTCTGGCGATCATTCCACCTCAGCCTCCCAAGTGGCCGGACAACAGCAGGCATGCGCTACCACGCCTAACTAATTTTTTTTTTTTTTGATTTATTGTAGAGATAAGGTCTCGCCAAGTTGCCCAGGCGGGTCTTGAACCCGTGGGCTCAGGCAATCCACTCACCTCAGTCTCCCAAGTGCGGGATTACAGGCTGAGCCACCAAGCCCCACTGAAAATTTTTAAAATTAAAAGGTAATTGAAAATTTTAAAAACAAAACAGAACAAAAAACAAACAAACAAGAAAACTGCCCTCTTGTGGCAGGCTCTGCAATTGTTCCTCTAATCAGATTTATCCTGCAGAGTCACCTCTTTCACTCTCTCCTCAAGGAATGAAGCAGGGAAGGAGGAGGGGTAGTGGAGGTGGGCGGGGCTGCAGTCCTCCCCTCCCACTCTTGTATGGTCATGGAGATCTCTGGTGGGGAGTTACAGGACTGTCTCTTCCCCAGGTATGTACTCCCACTGGGTGCCTCAGCCAGGCCTATCCTGGAATGGAGCTCTCCTATTGCGACTGATGTCCAGGTTTCGCCTGGGTTTGTCCCTCTCAGTTGTGGCCCAGCTGTGTGGGTCTGATGTTTAGAGGATTGTTGGGAAGGAGGGGAGTTGGGTCAGGCCCGGACTCACCACAGATCTCTTTGGAGTTCTTCCTCATTGTTTTCTGGCCACACCCTTTGTCCCACAGCTGGATCAGGGTAGGGGATAGGGCACCTGGAACTCAGCACTCGTCAGGTCCCTCTGAAGTTTGTGCTCTCAGGATATTTTCTCTGGACCACGATCAAGCCCTGAATAGTTGATCTGCCATTCACAGAGATCAGATCTCTGGACTCCGTCCGCAGCCCTTTCCAGGTACCTACCAGGTGCTGAAGTGGTGAGACCTGTTCTGACTTCTTATATTGAAATTAATTTATAAATATGTAGGTACATGTGTTCATTTCATCATACTAATTCCCTATATACATGATTTATATGTGATTTTGTACTTCAGTGTTGTTATTTTCTTATTAAATTATACTTTCCTTACAAAATATCAAGCTTAAAATATCATTTTGACAGTTTTCTGATGAACTTTTGATGTACATTGTTTTAAAAATATATTAATATTAATTATTTGTAAGATGATCATGGCCCGTGTGACTTTATCTATTTATCAAATTTAAAATGAACTGTTAAAATCTGATTATTTTACAGTATAAAGACTACATATTTGAAAATAGAACACAGTCTCTACAAATTTCTTTTGGAAATTGATACATCTGGTTTCCACGATAATTGACCATAAAATACAGTTTTTATCAAACACAAGAATCAAAGCACTTAAACATTTTATTATAATGCAATGTCTGCTTTATAAAATCATTTCATTAAACATCATTTGCACAGAATTATGATTTATGTCATGTGATTTAAACTATGTGGACACTTCTGCAGTCTGGCTTAACATGAAAAACAGAAGTTATTTCTGTGGTGGATGAGAGATCTTCTGAATTGAGGTGAAATTGAGTATAGCACCAGGATTTCAGATATTTGTGCTTCAGTTATTTACATTTCCAAAGGAGGAAACTTTAAATTAAGTGAGATAAGTAATGAGCATTACTAAATTGAGGTAACAAAAGTGAATGAATAAAGTAACTATATTAATTAATTTAAAAAATCGAAAGCAGACCTTAACATCTTGAGTTTGGTTTGTAAATTCAGGCTCACTGAAAATAAGGAAGTAGATTCTAACCAAATGTACTTATTTTCTCACATTGTTTTTTTAGACTTTGAAGATACAAAATTAAATTGAATCTCCAAATGTTTTACTTCTTTTTGAAAAAAAATCTTAATTTTTCTTTCCGAGTAATGTTAAATAATAATGTAAAAGTGAATAATCTTGTTTTCTGATTTCATTGGAAATGTTTGCAGTGTATATTCATGAAATAAGATACTATATTTTCAGTTGATAAGCATTTATGCATTTAGAGGTATAATCATAAGAAACAGCCAAAAAGATATACTGTGACAGTTAACTAGAAAGATAAAATATTAAAAGAAGTAGAAAAAAGGGGGCGAGGGGTGATACCACATTTAAGAACCCAAATTTAAAAATGACTATAGAAGGATGAAATAATAAATTGCCTTTTGACTATTGTTTAATGTGACTTTTGTTTAAATTGGGTTTATTAACAGAAGTTCTAACTGAGCCTTGCTAATTATTTATCATCTCTAATTGTCAGTTTTAGTTTGCTCAAGAGGTAAAATCAACCTACCAATCAATACAAGTATACAATATTTCATGAATTTTTGGAGATTTTTCTAGTCTTTTACTGTTATCTTGTTTCACATAATGCTCAAATTATTCCCCAAATATTTAACTTATTATCATCAACTTGTTTTATAAAGGGAATACAATGCAATGAATTGAGTAGTATAAGAAGAGGCTAAGAGGAGATTACCAAAATGTGAATGCTTAACAAAATGTGAATGTTAAATAAATATGACAGATACTACTGGGCGTGTTAAAGATATTATTTCATTGGCATTTACCATGAACCTATGAAGTCACCAGGATGCAGATCTAAAAAAATAAGAAAAAACAATAAAAAGCACAAATACCTAAAAACAAAACAAGCCAGAAATCATCCTGATATAAAAGATAAAGCAAATATCTAAAGTTAATTAGATGATAAAAAACTATGAAATCTTGCAACTACCTATTATATCCCCATTACATTTTCTCTCCATAAATTATAAAATTTATTTGATCATAAAACAGTTTTTTAAATTTTAATTAAAATAATGAGACTCAGGCAACATTTCTATTTTAACAGATAAAGATTATAAGTTCTTATATTTTATTAACTACTGACTTAATTTCACAAAGAAAGTATTTTTTCACACTAGCATATTATTCTTTAATGGACCATATGTAAAGTAGTTTAATGTTCCATAATGCCAGAAAATAAGATTTTTTGTCGTATACAATGACCTCTTTTCTAAATTTCCTATTTCAATTTAAGTATTTTCAGATATAAATTATATGGTATTTTTAAAAATGCAATCCAGTGAAATTTTAGTACACACATTTTTATTAATTTGCTGTACCATAGTCATTTGATAAAGTTTTAACTGCAGACTAAAATTGAATAATAGCAATTAGCAAGCAGAAAAACCAGTGAAGTAGAAAAAATAGGAGGAATTTAATCATAGCAAATAGTTTCATAAAAGAAAGGTACAATACTTCATTGTAAGAACTCTTTTTAATTCTTCCTCCTGACAGCTTTTAAAAGAACATATAAGGTCAGAGACAATTTTATAGTAAGTTTTTACATTATTTTTACAATATAAATTATTTTAACTCTGCTTCAAATATGCATATTTTTGTGAATAATTTTTTACTTTCTATTCTATTCTGTAATACTTTCCATATGTTAAGTTATGCAATGTTGTAGTTTTTTTGTTTGTTTTCTTTCTTTTTTTTTTTTTTGAGTTGAAGTCTCACTCTGTCACACAGGCTGGAGTGTTGGAGTGTAGTGGCACAATCACAGCTCACTGCAGTCTCAGACTCCTGGACTCAAGCATTCCTTTTACCTCAGTCTCCCAAGTAGCTGGAACTACAGGCATGCACCACTTTGCCCAGATATTTTTCTTTTTTGGGAGGGGGCAAGGTCTCAATCTTTTGGTTTCAGGCAACCCTCCCATCTTGGCCTCACAAAGTGCTAGAATTATAGGTGTGAGCCACCACACCTGACCTATGCTGCAGTATTGATGCCATTTCAGGATAATTTATGCCATTATTTCCTTTAAGAGTTAGATTTGAATCCACTGTAGATGAAGTTTCACTTCTTCATTTTTTTTTTTTTTTTTTTTTGAGTTGGACTCTCATTCTGTCTCCCAGGCTGGAGTGCGGTGGCACACTCATGGCCATTCCAGCGTCGACCGGTTGGGCTCCCGCAATCCTTCCACCTCAGGCTTCCAAGTAGCCAGAACTACAGGTGCACGCTACCAAGTCCAGCTAATTTTTGACTTATTGTAGAGACAGGTCTCACCATATTGCCTGGGCTGGTCTCAAACCTGTAGGCTCAGGCAATCCACTCGCCTAGATTTGTGTTTCGGTTAAGTTGAGTTAAAATCTCCAAAATTAGAAAAATTCTGAGAAGGTTTCTAGCTGCCAAAGAATTAATGAACAAATTTTCTTGCACTAAGTCCCACCACCAACAGGTGCATACAATTTTAGCATTTCAGAATTTGCACATGTAAAGAAATGATGACCCTAGGTATATAAACGAATTAAATGATAATTTTTAACATACATATTTGAATGCTTCAGACAAGAGAAGAAAAAAAGCTATCTAATTGCATTTTAAAATGGTGTACACCCAAAATAATTAAAAGTAGGGACTTAAACTGTTATTTGTACAACTATGTGCATAGCAACATTATTCATAATAGCCCAGAAGGGAAGTAATCAAAAGGTGTGTCAACAACTGAATGGTAAACAAACTATAATACAATATACATACAATGGCATATTATTCAGGTTTTAAAAAGTATATTTTGATACATGCTATAACATGCATAAACCTTCAAAACGTTGTGCTAACTTAAACAAACCAGCCTCAAAAGGACAAGTATTATGTGATTTCCCTTGTATTAGGCACCTAGAGTGGTTAAATTAATAAAGACAGAAAGTAGAATGGCGATTGCTAGGTGCTCTGAAGATGAAGGAATGAGGAGTTCCTGTTTAATGAGTACAGAGCTTTAGTTGACGAAAATAAACATGTTCTGAAGAGAAATAGTGATCATGGTCACACAATAATGTCAATGTACTCCATTCCACAAGAATGTACACCTATAAATGACTTAAAGCTACAATTTGAAAGTATCAGAAAATGCAAGTATTAATATCAAAATGAGATAAGAAGAAATGGAAAATAAAATACTGTACCAGGAAATTTTCAACTTTTGAGGTCAGATAGAGTTGAGCATAAAGAAAAATATGTGGTATGGAATGAAGAACTGGGACTATAGTTACAAAAAAACCCCCAGTATGTCATGCAGTGACTGTGTCAAGAAAAGAAAGGATGATTAAGTAGTTCCACAGTCCCATTCTAACTTTTCTGTTTATGTTCAGATCCAGTTCAAACCTTTTCTCTCACTGTTTTCTTGTATTGCAGGTAGTTCAGCTTTCAAACTACATATCCTCTGGTGAAATGTAAATAATATCCACAATTTAGTTAACAATGGCATTCCAAAGTCAATTTCCTGGTATTGATACAATAATAGATCTGATAGATATCATTTTTCAACACCACACCAACTTTCTCTGCAATGAAATTCAAGGTGAAAAACAAACATTCAACTGACAATCATTTTTTTACACATGGCAAAACACATTATAAATTATAATATAGAATATTTGATAGTTTTATAAGTTTAAAACACTAATATCATGCTAATACATAATTCATTAAATCGTATCATATGTTTAAGTCTAAGACTCTCCAATTTTGAAAATGTTAGATGATATTTTTGAACATCTAAAAATTAAAAAGTTAAAAATATGAAGTGATCCTAAAATGCTCATAATTAATCATGAAAAATTCTTTTAATGAAAAATTTTTAATACTTCATTTTATTTTAAAGATGTGGGGTGCATGTCAGGATTAGGTATATAAGTAATCTATGTGCGGGTGAAATTAAGACCTCCAACTGGTCTTTCAAAAATAGTCTGTAAATATAGTGTTGAAATTTACCATGTTTTTGATGATGTAAAAGTCCAAAACAAGTAATATATAAAATTAAACATGTCAAATGTTTATATTTATTACAAATTATTACATTTTCGAAAATAATTATTAAAATAATTCTTTTAAAAGATATTTTCTTTCTCAATCTGGATATCTATATATCATTTGCATTTACTACCTCATGTGTATATGTGGATTATTAGTATTAAGTAGAGATAATCTAGAGGAAAGAGAATTTAAAGTGTTACAATTCAGGCACAGTTTTTTTTTTTTTTTAATTCCAGTATGCTACATGCATAAAATATATACTATTAAAGATAAGATGGTTAGAACATGAGGTTGAGGTTGTAAACATCCAGTAATTACCTCTAAAATACTGTACCTTAATTGTGTGAAAAAAATGACTTGGAGATAAATAATTTCAATTTTAGAAATAAGAAATATTGAACTAAAATATGCACAAATTTTTATTATAAACAAGAGTTTGCAATGCCGTAACTTTCACTTGTGCAAATATAATGGATTATCTGGCATTTGAGAGGTCCAAGTAAACACAATATAATATCTTCTATGCGGTATATACTGTAATAGACTTTGAAATACTATTGCATTTTAACGAACAAGAGAAGAAAAATGAGGAAAGGTAATATATTTCTTGAATTGCTCAAAGGCATAATTTGCTAATTAGGTATACAAGTGGGCATCATACAGGTAAGGTTTGGGCCTCCTTTTGGTATAGGATTAGGAATAGTATTAAGTATATAAGTGGATATCATACAGGTAAGATTTGGGCTTCCCTTTGATCCCGACTTTGCCTTGTTTGAGATCAGGTACCCTTATTGATGTTACCTGCCCCTCCACCGACTCCAGCAGTATCCTGCTACTGCCAATTCCTTTATTATAGTATCATGGTAAATGTTCAGTGTTCGCTTATGAGCGAGAATATGTGGAACTTAGTTCTTTGTTTCTGTGATAGATCACTGAGTATTTTAGACTCTAAATTCATCCAAGTTACTGTGTATTCCATAATTTTGTCCTTTTTTTAATAGCTGTGCAGTATTCCATCATGTATATGTACCACTGTTTTTCATCCAGTCCAGTTTCAATGGGCAGCATGGTTGGTTCTATGTTTTTGCTATTGTAGCACATGTGCTGCAATAAACAAGCATGTTTAGGTATTTTCTTTGTAGAATGAGTTGAGTTCCTCCAGGTATATTCCCAGTACTGGATTGCTGGGTCATAAGGCAGGTCAAGATCTAGTTATTTTAGGTGTCGTCATACTGTTTTCCATAAGAGTTGAACCAGTTTGCATTCCCACCAGCAGTGTAGAAGTGTTCCATTTTCTCTTCAACATCACCAGCATCTGTTGTTGTTTGTTTTATTAATGATGACCATTCTTACTGGGGTCATGTGATATCTCAGTGTGGTTTTGATTTGCATTTCTCTGATGATTATGAGGCTGAGCACATTTTCATGTGTCTGTTGGTTGCCCATATATCTTCTTTTGAGAACTGTCTATTCATGTCTTTTACCAACTTTTTTTTTAGATTAGAAAATACAGTTTTTTAAAAACTAAATTAGAAAGAGAGAAGGAGGAGATTCATCAAAGATACAAAGAATTGCACAGAAGTTAGATTAGAAAATATAGTTTACGTAAAGTAAATTTGATGGAGAGAGAGAGAGCAAGAGAGGGAGAGATCACCTCCCCAAGGTGAGGGTGGGGGCCAAAGGCAGGAAGCATGGCATCAGCCATAGCTCAAAGAGCACATGGCCACATCAGAGTCTAATAAGGTAATGGCTTTGCCTTCTTTAATGGGGCTTTTTTTTTTTTCTTTTTGTTTTTTCCTTTTGACACATTTGAGTTCCTTGTAGATCCTGGATGTTAGGTTTTTGTCAGATATATAGTTGGTGAATGATCTTTGCCATTCTGTGGGCTGTCTTCCCACTCTCTTGATGTTTTTTTTTGCTTTGCAGAAGCCTTTCAGTTTAATGAGATCCCATTTGTCTATCTTATCTCTTATGGCACAGACTTTTTGGGGTTTTGATCAGGAATTGGTTGCCTACTCTGATTTCTGTAAGGGTGTCTACTACATTTTCCAAGATTCTTATATTTTGAGGGTTTACGTTTAGGTCTTTGATTCATTTAGAGTTGATTTTTGTGTATAGTGATAGGGGTCCTGAATCAATCTTCTGCATATAGTCAACCAAGTTTTCCCAACACCATTTACTGAATAGGTTCTCCTCTCCCTAGTAGTTGTTGGAGGCTTTGTCAAAGATGAGTTGGTTGAGAAATTGAGGTTTTGCTTCTGGAATCTCTTATCCTGTTCCATTGGTGCATATGCCTGTTCTTGTACCTATATCAGGCTGTTTTGACTATTGTAGCCTTATATTCAAGTTTAAAATCTGTAAGTGTGAAACTTCCCACTTTGTTTCTTTTGCTAAGGATAGTTTTGGCTATCCATCATCATGTATGTTTCCATATGAATTTCTGTATTGTCATTTTCAGGTCTGAGAAGAATGCTTCTGATTATTATTATTATTATTATTATTATTATTTTTTTTTTTTTTTTTTTTTTGAGAAAGTGAGATTTACTGAGAGGACAGAAAAGCTCCAACAGTGGGAGGGGACTCAAAGGGGTTGCTCACTGACGGTAATTTAATGAGTATTGATTTGAATGTGTAGATTGCCTTTGGTAAGATGGACATCTTAACTATGTTAATTCTTCCTATCCATGAGCATGAAATAATTTTTCTATGTGTCTTCTTGAATTTCTTTGAGAAGTGTTTTGTAGTTTTCACTGTAAAGGTCTTTCATATCTCTGGTTAGAAAGATGCCCAGGTATTTTATTTTATTTTATTTTATGTGGGTATTGTAAATGAGATTTTGCTTTTTATTTAGTTCTCTGCCTGTTTGTTGTTCTTGTACAAGAATGTGACTGTCTTTTGCACATTTATTTTGTACCATGAGATTTTGCCATAATACTTTATTGGTACAAGGAGGTATTTGACATTCTTTTGGATTTTTGTGGTAGAATCATAACATTAACAAAGAGGGACAACTTAACTTCTTTTCTTATTTGAATACCTCTGATTCCCTTCACTTGTCTAATTGCTCTAGCTAGGACTTCCAACATAATGTTGAACAGGAGGGGTGAGAGTAGACAGCCTTGTCTTATTTTGGTTTTCAGGGAAAATACTTCCAGTTTCTGTCCATTTATTTATATGTTGGCTGTGGATTTATAGTAGATGGAGCTTATTATTTTGAGGTATTTTCTGTCTATGCCTACATGTTCGAGGGCTTTTATCAAGAAGAGATGCTGGATTTTATCAAAAGTTTTTTCTGTATCTAATGATATAGTCATGTGGTTCTTGTTTTTACATCTTTTGATGTATTTAGTTACATTTATGGTTATGTGGATGTTGAACCAGCCCTGTATCCTGGGGATGAAGCCTACTTAATCATGGTGGATGATATTTGAAATGTATTGTTTGATCTGATTTGTTAGAATCTTGTTAAGAATTTTTGCATCTATGTTCACTAGAGATATTGGCTTGTAGTTCTCTTTTTTTGTTGGCTCCTTACCCAGTTTGGGAATCAGTGTGATGCTAGCTTTGTAAAATGATTTTGGGATAATTTCATCTTTCTCCATTGCCTGGGATACTTTCAATAGGATTGGTATCAGCTCTTCCTTATAAGTTTTGTAAAATTCTGCTGGAAAGCCATCTGGTTGAGGGATTTTTTTTTTTTTT
>CAUYQG010277123.1:0-14929 GCA_963574415.1 Tarsius wallacei
TTCCGCCTCAGCCTTCCAAGTAGCTGGAACTACAGGCACGCGCTACCACACCCAGCTAATTTTTTTGATTTATTGTAGAGATGAGGTCTCACCAAGTTGCCCAGGCGGGTCTCGAACCCGTGGGCTCAGGCAATCCACTCACCACAGCCTCCCAAGGCGCAGGATTACAGGCTGAGCCACCGAGCCCGGCCTGCCCATTTCTTAATTGGGCTCTTTGCTTTGTTATATTTGAGTTTCAAATTTTCTTTATGTATTCTGAATGTTAATCACATCAGATATATTACTTGCAAATATTTTTTCCACTCTGTGGGTTATGTTTTGCTCTGTTAATAGTGACTTCTCAAAGGGAGGCCCAAACTTTACCTGTATGATGTCCACTTGTATGCCTAATCCTGAATTGTACCCCACATCTTTAAAATAAAATAATAGTGACCTCTGATGCATAAAAGTTTTCAGGGTTTTTTTTTTTCTAATTTGACTACTTTTGAAAAGTAGGACTGGATCTTCCTATGTTGCCCAGGCTGGTCTTGAACTCCTAGGCTCAAGCAATCCTCCTGCCCTGGCTTCCCAAAGGGCTGGGATTACAAGTATGAGTCACCATGCCTGGTCAGTTTTCAGTTTTGATGAAGTCCAATTAATCTACTTTTTCTTTTGTTGCTTTGTACTTCTGGGGTCATGCCTAAGAATACGCCTAATAATATGTTATATTATTTATTGATTTGTTTTTAGAGATGGGAGGAGTGCGCTTACTATGTTGCCTAGGCTGGTCTCGAACTCCTAGGCTCAAGGGATCCCCACCTAGCTAGGACTAGGGGTGCATGCCAGCACACCCAGCTATGTTAAATGTTTTAAGGAATTGCCAAACTGTTTTTCCAAAGTGACTGCATCATTTTACCCACCAGTAACGTACAAGTAGTTTTGTGTCTCCATATTCTTGCCAACATCTGCCATTTTACTTATTTTGATTGTAGCCATTCTAGTGGGTGTTGAGTATTATTTTGTGGTCTTCATTTGAACTTCCTGAATGATTAATAATTTTGAAGATTTTTCATGTGCTCATTTGCTATTTGTACATTTTCTTTGGTTAAAATGTCTAATCTGACAGGCCACAGTGTCTTACTTCTATAATCCCAGCACTTTGGGAAGCTGCAGTGAGAGGATTGCCTGATCTTACGGGTTCGAGACCAGCCTGGGCAACCTGGTGAGACCTCATCTCTACAATTAAAAAAAAAAAAAATTAGCCAGACATGGTGGCCTGTGCCTATAATTCCAGCTACTTAGAAGGCTGAGGCGGAAGGATCACCTGAGCCCAGCAGGTAGAGGATGCGGTGGACATGAGCATGCCACTGTACTCCAGTCTGGGCGACAGAGTGAGGTTCCAACTAAAAAAAAGTCTAATCTATTATTTTTTCCATTTGTATATTGGATTGTTTGTTTTCTTATTTTATTATAAGGATTCTTTGTGTATTCTAGATACAAATCCTTTAACAGATGTGTGTTGTGGAAATATTTTCTCCCAGTGTGTTTCTTGCTTTGACATGTTTTTAGTGGTATGTGTGTTTTTCTTTTTTGTTTGTTTGTTTTTTGAGTTGAAGTCTCACTCTGTCACCCAGGCTGGAGTGCAGTGAGTGACACACTCACGGTCACCTCCAGTGTCGACCGACTGGGCTCAGGTGATCCTTCCGCTTCAGCCTTCCAAGTAGCCGGAACTACAGGCACATGCTACCACACATGGCTAATTTTTTGATTTATTGTAGAGATGAGGGCTCGCCAAGTTGCCCAGGTGGGTCTCGAACCTGTGGGCTCAGGCAATTCCCTCACCTCAGCCTCCCAAAGTGCTGGGATTACAGGCTTGAGCCACTGTGCCCAGCCCTTTTTTTTTTTTTTTAAGCAAGATTTATTGAGAGGACAGAAAAGCTCCCAGAGCAGGAGAGGACCTGAAGGGTTTGCCCAGTGGTGTCTTTTGAAGAACAAAATATTTGCATTTTGATGAGGTCCAATTAATCAATTTTTAAAATGTATTGTGTTTTGCTGTAGGTTTTCTGTAAATGCCTATTATCAGGTCAAAGACTATCCCTTCTATTCTAGTCTGCTGTTGTTGTTTTTCTTTTTCTCTTTCTTCTTTTATTGTACACAGGTATTGAATTTTGTAAAAAAAATTTTTTTTTGCAAAAAAGATGATTATATTTTTTTTCTGTTTTAACCATTGTATTCACTTCTTGAAGCTGCTGTAACAAATTACCACAAACTCGGTGACTTCAAACAACAAAAAATTTATTCCCTCACGGTTTTAGAGGCCACAAGTCTGAAATCCAGGTGTCATCAGGACCATACTTTATCTGAAGGCTCCAGGGAGACTCTGTTTCTTGCCTCTTCCGGCTTCTGGTGGCTGTTGTCATTCCTTGGCTTGTAGCAGCATCTCTTAAATCTCTGCCTCTGTCTTCATATCGTCTTTTCTGTATGTCTGCTTTTTATCTGTGTCAAATATCTCTCTGTCTTCTTATAAGGACACTTGTCATTGTGCAATTGTGTATCGATTAGTAAAGGCTGTACATTCTGAGAAATGCATCGTTAGGTGATTTTGCCATCATGCAAACATCAGAGTGTACTTACACAAACCTAGATAGTGTAGCCTACTACACACCCAGGCTATGTGGTGTGGCCCATTGCTCCTGGTTATAACCTATACAGTATGTTACTGTGCTGAACACTGTAGGTGATTGTAACACAGGAGTAAGTAATTGTGTATCTAAACATAGAAAAGGTACAGTAAAAATATAACATTAAAGTCTTATAGGACCCCCATCATATATGCAATCCACTGTTGACCAAAATGTTGTTACATGGCACACTCAATCCAAGATTATCTCATTTTAAGATCTTTAACTTCATCACATCTGCACAAATCCTTTTTCCAAACAAAATAACCTTTACAGGTTCCAGGGATTTGATGTGGATTTCTTTCTTCCCTCCTTCTTTCCTTCCCTCCTTCCCTTCCTTCCTTCCTCTCTCTCTGTTTCCTCTCTCTCTCTCTCTCTCTCTCTCTCTCTCTCTCTCCCTCTGTTTCTCCTCTCTCTCTCTCTCTCTCTCTCTGGTAGAGTCAAGGTCTTGCTATGTTGCTCAGGCTGGTCTTGAACTCCTGGCCTCAAGTGAGGCTTTTTGTGTCCGTGTTCATTAGGCTCATCAGTTTGCAGGTTTGTTGTAATATCTTTGTCTGCTTTTGGTGTAAAGTAATGCAGACCTCAAAAGATAAAATTGTGGGTGTTCTCTCTTATATTTTCTGGAAAACCTTTTCTGGAAAACCTTGTGTAGACTTAGTGTTTTGTTTTTTTTTCCTAAATGTTTGGTTAAATTCATAAGTGAGGCCACCTAAGCCTGAAGTGTTCTTTGTTAGAAGGTTTTTAACTACAAATATAATGCTTTAATAGATACATTCATTTAATCTATTTCTTCTTATGTGAATTTTGATGGTTTCTGGCAAAAAAAAATGTTCATTTCATCTAAATATTTGAATTTGTTGGCATAAGTTTGTTAATAATATTCTTTCATTATCTCCCCAAGAGGATGTGTTGTTTCTCTTCTTTAGCTCATGATATTGGAAATTTTTATTCTTTTTTTCCTATTGAGTTGGAATCTCACTCCATCACCCAGACTGGAGTTCAGTAGCATGCTCATGGCCACCCCAGCATCAACCTGCTGGGCTCAGGTGATCCTTCCACCTCACCCTTCCAAGTAGCTGGAACCACAGGTACATGCTACCACACCCAGCTAATTTTTTGATTTATTGTAGAGATGAGGTCTCGCCAAGTTGCCCAGGCTGTTCTTAAACCCATGGGCGCAGGCAATCCCCTCACCTCGGCCTCCCAAAGTGCTGGGATTACAGGCTTGAACCACCACTCCCAGCCAACGTTTCTCATTTTTTTAGAGATGAATTCTTGCTGTGCTGCCCAGGCTGGAGTGCAGTGGCTATTCATAGGCACAATCATGGCTCATTACAGCCTCCAACTCCTGGGCTCAAGTGTTCCTCTTGCCTTAGCCTCCCTAGTAGCTGGAATTACAAGTACATGCCACTGTACCTGGTGAAGTTTATAAACTTTATTGATATTTTCAAAGAATCAGCTTTTGGTGTCATATACTTTCTCTATTCTTATTCTTTTCTCTTTCATTGATTTTTAGTTTCTTTTGTTCTGCTTATTTTAGTATTAATTTGCTCTTTTCTTTCTAGTTTCTAAACATGTAAACTGAGATCATTGATTTGAGAACATTTTCCTTTTTATAAAATACATGCTCTTAATGCTAAAGATGCCCTTCTAAGCACTGTTTTAGATACACAACACATTCTGATATGTAGTGATTTTATTTCATTCAGTGTGATATATTTTCTGATATTCTTTGTTGTTTCTTCTTTGAACAACAGGTTATTTAGAACTGTGTTATTTGATTTCCAAACATTTGAGTATTTTCCAGATATCTTTCTATGAGTTTTCAGTTTCCATTATGGTCCAGAGATATATTTTATATTATTCTAATCCTCTTATTTTTATTATAACTTGTTTTATGACTCAGAATATGGTCTATCTTTGTGAATGTTTCATGCATGTTTTTAAACAATGTATATTCTACAGGTGTTAGGTACAGTGTCTTATAAATGTCAATTGTAGATATTTGCATCAAAAGAGATAATTATAAGATGTTTCTATTGTAATCAGTATATCTGTTTCCTGAAGCTACTGTAACAAATGACCATAAACCTGGTGGCTTCAAACAACAAAATTTATGCTCTCACCCTTCTGGAGGCCAGAACTGAAGTCCAGGTGTCATCAGGACCACACTGCATCTGAAAGTTCTGGGGAGAATCTGTCCCTTGCCTCTTCTGACTTCTGGTGGCTGTTGACCATATTGTTCAAGTCTCCTATGTCCATATTGAGTCTCTGTCTACTTATTCTATCAATTACTGAGAAAGGAGTGTTGAAATCTCCAACTGCAGTTATATCAGTTTTTGTTTCACACGTTTTGAAGCTTTGCTTAGGTGCATATATACTTAGTATTATTATGTTCTTTAATCAGTTGACCTCTTTATCAGTATAAAATGTTCTTCTTTATCACAGACAGTATTACTGCTTCTGAAAACTACTTTGTCTGATATTACGGGCTGAGCATCCTTAATTCAAAAATCCAAAATCTGAAACTTTTTGAGTGCCAACATGATGGCTCAAGTGGAAAATGTCATATGCCCTCATATGACAGGCTGCAATTAAAACACAGTCAAAACTTTGTTTCACATCCTAGACACAGCACAAAAAACAAACCAAAACAAAAAACTTTTGTTTCATGCATAAATTTATTTAAAACATTAAATAAAATTACCTTTAGACTATGTGTAGAAGGTATATATAAAACATAAATGAATTTCTTGTTTAGGCTTGCATCTTGTCCCTAACACATCTCATTACACATATGCAAATATTCCAGGTCTTTGCTCTAATACCATCTTCTCAGCAAGGCCTGACTATATCATCTTACTTTTTATTTTTTTCAGAGATGGGGTCTCTCTCTATCCTCAGGCTGGAGTGCAGCGGTGCTATCATAGCTCATTGCAGCTTTGAACTCCTGGGTTCAAGTGAGTCTCCCACCTCCCACCTCAGCCTCCCAAGTAGCTGGGGTTACAGATGCCCAGTCATTACCTTATTTAAAATTGCACCTGTTCTCACACCAACACTATGGATCCTCCTTAACCAACTCTATTTCTGCATAGTACCTATTACCTCCTAACATGTATTGTATCATTCACCCATGAATTATGTCTACCTTTCTCTCTCCTGCCAGCATATAAGGCTATGAGCACATAGACCTTTGTTTTGCTTGCTGTTGTATCTCCAGGGCCTCCTATAGTGCCTGGCACTTCATAGGTGCTCAACAAATATTTGTAGAATGAATGAATGAAATTACAAAAGCCATCATTCTTACTCAAGCCAGAAAAAAAAAACCAAACAGACACCTGAAGGTTCTAGCCAGCAACATATTGAACAAAGAAATGAAAGTCATAATTATTGAACAGGAGAAACACAGCTTTATTTTTTCTTTTCTTCTTTAACATATGATCCAATGGCTACATAGAGATCTAAGAGATTCTGGAAAAAAAGTATTAATGATGATTAGAGCTAATAAGAGAATCTAGCAAATTTGTTAGTTCAGTCAAAAGATAGATGGACAGGACCTTATGGAAAAAATTACAAAACTTTATTGCAAGAGAGAAGAAAATTTAAATAAATGAACAACTATGTCATGTTTGTGGATGGAAAGACTCAGTGTTTCAATATTTTTAAAACTTCTTATTATAGGAATTTTCAAAATACACAAAAGTAGACAGAATCATATCAGGAGGTCTCATGTGCCCATTGCTCAGCTTCCATAACCCCCAATTCCTGGCCCATCTTGTTTCATCTGTTGACCCACCTACTCCCAGGCCCATATTAGCATACTACATTTATATATGTCTATGTTATAATATTTACAGATTATAAATATTTCAGCTTATGCCTCTAAAGCCATAAGCATAAGGACTGATTTTTAAAATTATTTATTTGTTTACTTTTAATCAGGATTTCACTCTGTCACCCATGCTGGAGTGCAGTGTCATGATCATGGCTCACTGTAGCCTCCACCTCCTGGGCTCAAGGAATCCGTTGCTTCTCAGCCTCCCCAGTAGCTGGGACTATAGGCATCTGCCACCACACCCAACAAATTAAAAAAATTTTTTTGTAGAGACTAGGTCTCACTATGTTGCCCAGGTCTCAAATTCCTAGGTTCAAGCAATGCTCTCACCCCAGTCTCCCAAAGTGCTGAGATTACAGGCATGAGTCATCGTACCCTATCAGGACTATTTGAAAGTACATAATCACAATGTCACTATCACACTTTAAAAAACCGACAGTAACTTCTTAGTATCGTTCCACATCAGTCAGTATTTCACTTTCCAGTTGTCTTATTATTTGAATTTGTTGGAATCAGAATCCTTACAGGATCCACAATGCAATTGGTTGTTATGTCGCTTAAGTCTCTTAATATATAGGTTCTTCTTCATAGAAAGCATAGAAAGCAAGTGTGGGTTGGGGACGGTGTCTCACAACTGCATTTCTAGCACTTTGGGAGGCTAAGGCAAGAGGATTGCTTGAGCTCTGGAGTTCAAGACCAGCCTGGGCAACATGGCGAGACCTTGTCTCTACAAAACATCAAAAAAGTTAGTGCTTATCTGTAGCTTCTTGGGAGGCTGAGGTGGAAGGATTGCCTGAGTTCAGGAGATCGAGGCAGCAGTGAGCTGTGATCATGCCACTGCACTCCAGCCTGGATGACAGAGTGAGACACCAACTCAAAAAAAAAAAAAAAAAAAGAATGTGTTTCTTGCAAAGTTTCCCATAGTTTTAACTTTCCTGCTTATATCTCATAGTGTTATATGCCATGATCCTTTGTTTTGCCTGCTAATTGGTAGGAAGACATACTATTTTTTATTTTAATTTTTGGAGACAAGGTCTTGCTCTGTTGCCCAGGCTGGAGTGCAGTAGCATGATCATAGATCGTTGCAGTCTGGAAATCCTGGGCTCAAGTGATCCTCCCACCTTGACCTCCTGAGTAGGTGGGACTATAGGTGCAGGTCACCCAGCTAATTTAATTTTTTTTTTTTTTTTTTTTTTTAGAGACAAGAGTTTCACTGTGTTCTTGAACTCCTGGCCTCAAGCAATCCACCCACCCTGGCCTTCCAAAGTGCTGGGATTGTAGGTGTGAGCCATCATGCCTAGCTAGAAAACATATTATTTTTTACATGGCATTTTTTCTCAAGTTAATCTACAAATTCAATGAAATTCCAATAGGAATCCAACTTTTGTTTTTTTACAATCCTTGAAAAGTTGGCCCTAAAATTCTTATGGGAGAGTAAAGGGGCCAAGAATAGTCAAGACAACTTTGAAAAGGAATTGGAGTAAGAGAAACTCTCCCCCTAAGATCTCAGGAGTTACTTTAAATTGGAAGGATTGGAAACATTGTAATATTGGTCCAGGGGAATGCAAATAGGCCAACTGAACAGAAGAAAGAGGATTTTGGTAAAAGACAAGAGCTGACATTACCGATCAAAGAAATAAGGATGAAGCATTCAGTGAAGGGAACTGGCCGTCTGTAAGGAAAAAAATAGAAGTAGATCCCTACCTCAAACTACACATATATACACGCACAAACACATGCACAATCTCATAATACAATGAACAGATAAATGCAAAAAAGCAAAACTGTAACATTTCTAGAAGAAAACACAGGAGACCATCTTTATGACATGAGAGTAGGGAAGGATGCCTAAGCCACAAATACGTGCCATGAAGGGCAAGAGCAGTATAAACCTAGAGAGTGAAAATTTAAAACTTCTGTATGACAAAAGATACTGCAAGTAAAAAGACAAGCTACAGACAGGAGACAATAGTTACAATTTATTAATGGAGAATTAACACCCAAAACTTAAAAAGAAACTCCTGTTAATAAATAAAATAAAGATAAACAAACCAACAGCAAAAGAGCAAAGGATAAGGCAATTCATGGTACATAAAACCTCTCCAAAACAAATAAGTACACAAAAATACTCAGTCTCATTAATAATTAGGAAATGACATTTGAAATGAGGAGGCATCATTTCATCCCCAAAGGCTGGGAAAAAAATTCAAATTAGTCAAAATTAAGTCTGGTAAATAACAGCTAACGTTGACAAAAATGTGGGTATATGGTTAGCATAAGTTGCTGGTGGGAATGTAAATTGATAAAACCATTTTAAAGGTAAATCGGAATTTCCTTCCTAAAGCTGGGGGAGGGTATACTCTATGTGCCAGACATCCTCTAGATGCCCTTTAGCTGATCCCTTCACCCTTCTCCACTTTGTCCTTGCTGCAGGAGGCTCATTTTGACAGGCCGCCATGTCCTTGAGTTTGGGTTCCCCAGCGGGCAGCCTGGCAGCAGACCAGAAAGAAAGAGTGGTCAGGATGTTAGGTCACCTCATGCCAGCTGAGTCCCTCAGCAAAAGATCACACCTCTCAAGACAACTATCTCTAGACAATTATTTTCTTTCTGGAACTAGGAAGCATTCTTCTCCATGTCCCCTTGGGCCTAGCGACAGTAACAGCTCGGCTGCTCCTAGCCCCCCATTACTGCCCTATCGCTTATGTTTCCCTGCAGCCTGCCCTGACTGTGTATGCAGTTCCTTTATGAAACCTTCCACAAGTTGGCTGATGTTAAGTGTGTCATCTGTGTCTACTGCAACGCTGCCTGATATACCCTTAAACCTTAAACCCAAGAAATCTACTTTTTTTTTTTTGAGTTGGAGTCTTACTCTGTCATCCAGGCTGGAGTGCAGTGGCATGCTCATGGACACCACAGCCTCGACCTGCTGGGCTCCAGTGATCCTTCCGCTTCAGCCTTCCAAGTAGCTGGAACTACAGGTGCGTGCTTCCACACCTGGTTTATTTTTGATTACTGTAGAGACAAGCTCCTGAGCTCAAGCAATCCTCTCACCTCAGCCTCCCAAAGTGCTGGGATTACAGACTTGAGCCACCGTGCCCGGCCGAAATCTACTTCTCAATGCTTACTTGGTGATGCTCTTTGGTGCACAAGAAGACTTGTACAAGAACATTAATTGAAAACAATCTGTCCAGGCATGGTGACTCAAGCCTGTAATCCCAGTACTCTGGAAGGCCGAGGCAAGAGGATTGCTGAGCTCGGGAGTTCGAGACCAGCCTGGGCAACTTCGTGAAACCTTGTCTCTAAGATAAATCAAAAAAGTAACCGGGGATAGGCTCGGTGGCTCAGCCTGTAATCCCAGCACTTTGGGAGGTCGCAGGTTCGAGATCAGGCTAGACAACTTGGCTAAACCTTATCTCTACAATAAATAAAAAAAAGTAGCTGGCCGTGGTAGCATGCACCTGTAGTTCCGGCTATTTGGAAGGCTGAGGTGGAAGGATCTCCGGAGACCAGCAGGTCCATGCTGGGGTGGCCATGATTGTGCTACTGCACTCCAACCGGGGCGACAGAGTAACTCCAACTAAAAAAAAAAAAAAAAAAAAAAAGAATTAGCTGGGCATGATAGTGTGCTCCTGTAGTTCCAGCTACTTGGAAGGCTGAGGAGGAAGGATCACCTGAGCCCAGCAGGTCGAGGCTGTGGTGGCTGTGAGCATGCCACTGTACTCCAGCCTGGGCAACATAGTGAGACGCCAGCTCAAAAAAAAAAAAAAAAAAGAATGAATGAATGAATGAAAACAATTTAACTGTCCCTTAGGAGAATAGACAAATAAAATGTGATGTGTTCCTGCAGTAAAATTCAAGATAGCAGTTAAAAGGAATGAACTAGAAGCTACCACCTCACACCCTTTAGGATGACTGTTACCAGATAAGAGAATAAGATGGACGGGCACCGTGGCTCGCACCTGTAATCCCAACACTTTGGGAGGCCAAGGCAAGGGGATTGCTTGAGGCCAGGGGTTTGGGACAAAACTGGGCAACGTAGCGAGACCTCATCTCTAGACACAATCAAAAAATTACCCAGGCATGGTGGCTTGTGCCTGTAGCCCGACTATTCAGGAGGCTGCGATGGAAGGATCACCTGAGCCCAGGAGGTTGAGGCTGCAGTGAGCCATGATCATTGTGCCTCTACACTCTAGCCTGGGCAACAGTAAGACCTTGACTCAGGAAAAAACAAAAACAAAAACAAAAACAAGTTTTGGTAAAGATGTGGAGAAAGTGGAACTCTTGTGCACTATTGGTGGGAATATAAAAGGGTGTAGCAGCTATGGAAAACAGCACAGCATTTCCTCAAAGAATTAAAAATAGAATTATCATATGATACAGCTATTATTCCACTTCTGGGTAGATATCCCAGATCACTGAAAGCAGGGTTTGGAAGAGTTATTTACACACCATGTTCCCAGCAGCATTAGTCACAATAGAGGAAAGGTGGGAGCAACTTAGTGTCCATCAACAGATGAATGAAGGGGTAAGTAAAATGTGGCCTGCCCATACAACGGAACATTGCTCAGTCTTAACAAGGACGAAAATTCTGGCACATGCTACAACACAAGTGAACTTTCAGGTAGAATGGTGGTTGCCAGAGGCTTGGAGATAGAGGAATGGGAGTTTATAGTGTTTACTAGGAAGAGTTTCAGTTTGGGAGATGACAAATTTCTGGAGATGGATGGTGGTAACGGTTGCACAACAATGTGACTAGACTTAATGCCACTGAACTGTACACTTAAAAATGATTAAAATGGTTAATTTTATGTTATATATATTTAAAAAAAATAAAGAACAGTTGGTGGCTCAGCCTGTAATCCCAGCATTTTGGGAGGCCGAGGCGAGTGGATTGCCTGAACCTGCCGGTTCAAGACCAGCCCGGGCAACTTGGCGAGACCTTGTCTCTACAATAAAATTAAAAATTAGCCGGGTGCAGTAGCATGCGCCTGTAGTTCCGCTACTTGGAAGGCTGAGGTGGAAGGATTGCTAGAGCCCAGCAGATCACCACTGGGGTGGCCGTGAGTGTGCCACTGCACTCCAGCCTGGGCAACAGAGTGAGACTCCAACTCAAAAAATAAATAAAGTAAAAAAATAAAGAACAGAAATATATTTCGCACAGTTCTGGAGGCTGGGAAGTCCAAGATCATGTTATGTATATTTTACTACAATTTAAAATACATAATGTTGAGTGCAAAGAAGCAGTTTCCAAAAATAATCATACGATATGCCATTTATGTTTTCGGTGTTTGTTTTTTGGTTTGTTTGTCTTTTGTTTTTTGAGTCAGGGTCTCACTCTGTCACCCAGGCTGGAGTGCAGTGGCACAATCACAGCTCCCTGCAGCCTTGACCTTCTGGACTCAGGTGATCCTCCTTCTTCAGCCTCCTGAGTAGCTGGGACTTCGGTTGTGCACCATCACACCTGGCTAGTTTTTTGGTGTTTTGTAGAGACGAGGTCTTGCTATGTTGCCCAGGCTGGTCTCAAACTCTTGGGTTCAGGCAATCCTCCTCCTTCCCTGGCCTCCCAAAGTGCTAGGATTACAGGCATGGGCCATTGTGCCTGGCCTCATTTATGTTAAAATCTAAATACTCAAAACATATTTGATTGATGGTTGGACAAACATGTCATATCAGATGAACCATATGAATTTGTCACGGGGGGATTAAAAACGGTCTAGCATCAGCAGCTTCATGTGGTACAGCTTAATAACAATCCACGTCTTGCATGGTAATGATACATACACCAACTTCAGGAAAATTTGGGGGAGGAAAGCAGGAAATGGGGAGTGGCTTTAGCCACTGACATGCTAGTTCTTAGATTTAAAACAAAAATCTGAAACCTATGTGGCAAAATGTTAACATTGTTTAGCTCTAGTCATGTCTACACGAGTGTTTGCATACGATTTTCTGTAACTCATTTGAAGTTTTTCATGAATAAGAATAAAAATAAACATAGTATGGGAGAAAAAGGAATGAGCCTGGCTGTGTAGATAATTGGTTCAAAAAGCTTGACTGGCCAGTCTGGGCAGCAGAGAGAGACCCTGTTCCTACAAAAAAGTAAAAAATTAGCTGGGCACCCCTACAGGCTACTCGGGAGGCTGAGGTGAGAAGATTGCTTGAGCTTAGGAGGTCGAGGCTGCAGTGAGCTGTGATCACTCCACTCCAGCCTGGGCAACAGAGCGAGACCCTGTCTTCTTTTTTTTATTTTTATTTTTTGTCCTTTGACCTCATTCTTACCATCACAAAGACCCTGTCTCAAAGGAACAGGAGGAAGAGGCGGCAGCTTGGCTGGGAATGGAAGAGACAGGACAGAGTCAGGGTAAAGTGTGGCACAGCCTGCTGGAGTGACTAAGAGGAACAGAGGCAAGATGAAAGATTCTGGAGGCACCCAGTGGGAAGCAACAGCAAGTTCCCCACGAGAAAGACTGGGGCCACCCATGTGGCAGGAGGGGGAGAAGAAGGGGAGGCACCATCTTTGGGCTCCTGCTTCCTACCACCCCAACAGCAGCTGCCCTCAGGGCACCCTGGTATGCTGTGCCAGGGCCTCCAGGCCCCCCAGGTCATCTCAGCCACATCAACTCTCGGCAGGTGAGAAGGAATTTGTTTTCATCACAGCTGAAAAAAAGCAGATTTGGGATTTGAACAATGCACTGCCTGGATTTTCCCGAAAGCAGGCAGGCTCTCACCTCCCTGCCACCACCGGACCACATCCTGCCCTCTTCCCACCAGGAACTGACTGGAATCCCGCTCTCCTGGGCCTCCTCCGTCTGCCCCTGGCCCTTGGGAATCCACACCTGGGGGTATCAGTTCTAATTGTTTTGAGTTATTCTGACTTGTGTTGGCCTCTCATCATTTCCATGTGTGTTGTGTTTGTCTTTTTCTCCCCACTGTTATTCTGCATTGCTTGAAGGCAAAGTTCACATTTGATTATATCAAGCAACAATTCCTTTTTTTTTTTGAGTTGGAATCTCACTCTGTTGCCCTGGCTAGAGTGCAGTGGCATGCTCACGGCCACCACAGTCTCGACCTGCTGGGCTCAGGTGATCCCTCCGCCTCAGCCTTCCAAGTAGCTGGAACCACAGACATGCACCACCATGCCCAGCTAATTTTTTAATTTATTGTAGAGACAAGGTCTCGCCAAGTTGCCCAGGCTGGTCTCGAACCCCTGGGCTCAGGCAATCCTCTTACCTCAGCCTCCCAAAGTGCTGGAATTACAGGTAAGAGCCACTGCACCCCGCTACAATTCCTATTTCTTAAAAAAGTCTGAAAGCTTGATGTGACTGACTTACAGACCTCCCCCCATCTCTAACCTCACCCTTTACCCTGGGGTTTTGGGGCCAGATCATATAATGCCACCTTCCTCAGGAGGGAGGAAGGGCAGAGTCTAGGAACACAGAGAGGAAGAGGGAGAAAGCACCAGGACGCAGCCAGCTTCCTGGGCATGTAACCCATGCAGAAATGTGACTGCTTGGCGGAATGCACAGCTGTTGCCATCTTGAAATCGTTAAGAGTTTTTGAACAAGGAAACTGATGTTTCATTTTGTTTTGGGCCCCTCAAATTATGCAACCAGTCCTGGTCCAAGTGTCCAGCTCGGGGAGCTGATGGAAACCAGTACCACTCCCTGGGCTGGGGAGCGCACGGGAAAGCAGATGTGGGGAGCCACAGCCTCGGCTTGGGGCCCGCTGGGTTAGAAGCATCTACTGGGGTCTGAGGCGGAAGGCAGCGAATGAGCAACTGGAGCTCAGTACAAAAATCTCTCCCTTCCTCAGTTTCTCTCTTTCCAGTCCTGCCTGCAGGTCTCAGTCTCCATTTCCTTCCTGCCAGTCATCCCTCACCCCGGAGCTGGAAATCTCAGTCGCGTCTCATCCAGTCCCAACCCTTCGCATGGGCTCCACCGGGTTGATCCCTTTGTGGTTCTCCCAGCAGGATCCCTGACGTGCTCCCTGCTGCCAGCAGTGCCGACCTCTCTGCCTTGTCTCTCTTCCTTCTTTCCAAATTGGCTTTTTAAAAAGCAGCTTTATGGAGATATAATTCACACACCATACGATTCACCCATTTAAAGTGTAGATTTCTTTTCTTTCTTTTTTTTTTTTTTTGAGTGGGAGTTTCACTCCGTTGTCCAGGCAGTGGCACACTCATGGCCACCCCAGTGTCGACCTGCTGGGCTCTGGCGATCCTTTTGCTGCAGCCTTCCAAGCAGCTGGGACTACAGATGCGCACTACCATGCCTGGCTAATTTTTGATTTATTGTATAGATGAGGTCTCGCCAAGTTGCCCGGGCTGGTCTCGAGCCCACAGGCTCAGGCAATCTACTCGTCTTAGCCTCCCAAAGTACTGGGATTACAGGCTGAGCCACTACACTAAGCCCAGCCTAAAGTATATATTTTAGTATAA
>CAUYQG010277125.1:0-16198 GCA_963574415.1 Tarsius wallacei
GCCATCATGCCCGGCCAACATGGGTGAATTCTATAATAATATACCAAATGAAAAATCAAACACAAAAGATTATGTACTAAATGATTCTAGATATATAGAATTCTACAAAAACAAAATTGTGGTGACCAAAGACACATTAGAAGATGCATGGGGCCGGGTGGGGTGCAATGATCAAGTGCAACAGGGAAATAGGAAAATTTATGATGAGAAAAAGGCTCTATTGTGATTATACAACTAAAAACTAATAAAAATTCACCAAACTTTATGTAAAGTGAGTCAATATAATTACAGTAAATAATAAGTTTTAAAATATCTTTTCTAGGCTACTTATTACCTAGATGTCATATGTCATTACTTTATAATTTTATTGACATATTTTGTAAACAATAAATTCTAAATATTTAAAGTATTTAAAACAAAATTGTTTAATTGCTAATCTCAAATCTGGAGTTTTAGAGTTGTCAATTGAGCCTTAAAACTGACAAACTGATAAAATATAAGCTTAATCATACATCTGAAAAAAATGAATATAGCAACTAATTGAAGTAAAAGACTAAAGATTATCATTATATTATAATGGAGAAAACAAAGTATCAAAAATTTGGAATTAAAAAATAGCAAAAGATAAAACAAAGGACAAAAGATAGAGTTAAGAGACAAAATATATCTCTATCAATTTAGTTAAATATAAATATGTCTTATTCATGATACAATTAAATAAAATCTATGCAAATGTATAGAAAAATTCTTCAATTTAAGGTATAATCCAAAGTCAAGTAAATGAAAACACACAAAAAAAGCTTTCTTTCGCATATGTAATAGCCATCTATAATATAATGCAAGGGAAAAAAAGGCACCTAGTAAAATAATTAGTGATGTTTTATGAAGACAAAAAAGTTTCTAAAATTTGCAATACAGATGAACCTATCATAATCACTTAGATTAAATAAAAATTTAAATTAAAATTTCTGAGAAAACTTTAGTCTTCTTCAATCTGTGTTTTAATAACCAAAGTGAAGTCTATCAATAGCTTTAGTAATATTTCTATATTCATACAGATCTCTTTGGTTCTTTTTTGATATACTTTTAATAAGTGCATTTCTTTGCAAGAAAGATAAGCTATTTTAAAAGTTCACAAAACATTTTAAAGTTCTTTTCACATATTTTCATAAAATTTAAATCTCAATAAATAAAAAATAGCAGTTGTATGGCTGAATTCTCAAGATACAGTGCTATTTAAGTAAAATGTAACAGAAGTTAGAAAGAAATATTATGCAATACTCTAAAATTTAAAAAAATAAACTTTAAAATTCATTTTGAATCAAAGGGAAAATTAAAATAGAAGTTGCAGATTAGCTAAAATTGTGAAATTAGAGACATAAATTTCAAAATATGCAAAATAATGATAAAAGGGGGACAAAATAATGAAAAAGATTGAACTTTAAGACTTCAAATTACTTTTTATTAAAATGGAGAATATTGTAATAAGTTAACCCAGTGTTTAAATCTAAATAATTTTATATTAAATCTGAGGATAAAAATAATATCACTAAAAATTGTTTTAATATGTATTTCACTAAGTTAGCTGAATTTGTAAATCCAGATAGGCATATACAAAGAAAGCAACAAAACTAAGTAATCATAAAATATGTATTTATGCATTGGTGATCTTAAATGATTGAAATAATTATATAGTGTAAAAACCACTAACATAACTGTGAAAAATCTAAGTAAATATAAATAACTTTACAATATTAAAAGTAAATTAGGCACAACTACTAATATAGAGGGTTTTTATTAATCATAAGAAAAAGTCACTCCTAACTACTGAGACAAAAAGTAACACAAGTACATACGATATTTACCAGGACATTACATATTTTCAAATCCAACCCAGAAAAAAGCAGGAATGTAGGAATTCACATAAAAAGAAAGAAAATGATGCATTTTTAAAATAAGATTATTAAAGGGCAATTTGTCAAGAAATTCTTTAGATAAAAGTTATTACATTTCCAAAGAAATAATTATTCTTATGTTAGTTAAATATATTTCTCTTATTTAGTGTCTGCCATTTTGACTTAATTATGACACCACAACTTCCCTAAAATATATCTTATTTCCTTGATTATGAATATAAATTTTTTAGGAAGAAATCATGTCTTTTGCAGCAATGTAGGTACAGCTGGAGGCCATCTTTCTTAGTGAATTACACAGAAACTAAAAACTGAACACTAAATGTTGTCACTTATAAGTGTGAGCTAAACACTGGGTACACAGAGGCATAAGGATGAAAACAACAAACACTAGGAACTCCTAAAGAGGGGAGGGAGGAGGCAGGGTAAGGGTTAAAAACCATCCATTGAGTACCATGCTAACTACCTGAGTCAATGGCTCAATGGAAGTCCACAACTCACTATCCCAAAATGCACCTATGAAACAACCTACACATGTACCTTTGACCCTAAAATTAAAATAAAAAGAAAGAATGAAGAAAGGAAGAAAGGAGGGATGACAAGATAAATACATAAATATTTTAACAATATTTACTTTACTAATGATAACTTTTGATAAACTCTTTTTTCTATAAGAATTGTGATACCCAATTAAATTTCTTAGTTTCTAAAATATTTTTTTTCTTTTAAAATGCCAAGTATTATTATGTTAGTGAGCATTCATTCCAATTTATTTTTTTACTTATGGTTAATGCATTTATCTATTTTACCACTACTTTATTTTACCCATTTTAGGTTTAGTGATTATACTTTTAATTTTGCATTAAATATTTATCCCTACATGATTCATTATGGATTTTAGTAAAAAATTAAGTTTGTTGAATTTCTTGGGAAATTTGCAATATTTCTAAAGTATGTCTACTGTAGTGTTAATTTTTCCTTTTTGCAGATCACATGATTTTGACAAAATATAGGGCAAATTTTAGTGTAAAAAATAGAATCACAGCATAGAGAGACTTCTACTACAAGTCAGTGAGAACAATACAACTAAACAAGATGCATGCAGCAACTCTGTTTTAGGCATTGAACATAAATGCCATAGATCTGCAATTCCTGACACACACAAAAATCGCACAAAGTGAACCCTGTCTTCATTCTGACTCTCTGCCTTAAAACAATTTTCAGACATCTTCGTGGAGAGCATGGGGAGTAGAACCCAAGGTCATGCCATTCCCACCACGCTAAGGAGTCAGACATAGGAGTTCAGAGAGGCTGAAACAGCTACAACACATGGTCTATTTACTATTGGAAAGGGAGATGAAAGTCACAGTCCAATAAATATGCATAATTACTCCCTACTGTCCTTGTTGAGAGCCAGGTTGTGAATATGCAGGGCAAGACATCACAAGTGCCAGAACAAGTGGCTACTACAGAGTTTAAAACAGAACAAAGTTTTTAGAAATTGGACGCTTAGGGACACTGAAAGTATAGACATGCCAGGGTGAAGTGAACTTCTAAATACTCAGGGAAGCAGTTTTAGGGATCAGAAAAGTCATTGAGGAGCATGGCTTCTGGCCAAAAGGCAATTATAAAGGATTTATCCAGCAGGTCCCATGAGGGAAAGCTTTACTCTCTACACCAGACTTGGTGCACAGCCAAAGCACTGCAGTCTCTGAAGGGAGATGCAAATAAGGCCTTAGGCCTCAGGCCCCTCTCACCAATCACACTTTTTGCATATTTGTATTTCTAGCCTCTGGTCCTTCACTCATAGTTCTCTTGAGTAGAAGTCTTCAGGCTCCTCTGCTGAGACTTTCTATGATGTAAACTCTAAGAACACCTTTACCCACTCTCCATACACAGCGCTTTTTCACTCCTAGCCCTCCCCAAATTGCTCTCATCTCACCCAGTCCCTGCTGTTTGTAAAACTTTTGTTTGGGGCTCCCTCAGCAGTGAGATGACCTACAGGTATGACCAATTGTTCTTAAAAAAAAAAAGAACAAACGCAGTGCCCTGGAACAAAGACAATATTTGAACAAAGGAGTGCTGGAAAATTCAGACAGCCACATGCAAAAAAAAATTATCTAGGCCAGGCACAGTGGCTCACTCCTGTAATCCCAGCACTTTGGGAGGTCGAGATGGGAGGATTGCTTGAACCCAGGAGTTTGATACTAGCTTGGGCAACATAACAAAACTTTGTTTCTATAAAAATTTTAAAAAATTAGATGTGTGTGGTGGTTCATGCCTGTAGTTTCAGCAACTCAGAAGTCTGAGGTTTAAGGATTGCCTGAGCACAGGAGGTAGAGATTGTTGTGAGCTGTGATCTTGCCACTGCACTCCAGCCTGAGCAACAAGAGTATGATCCTGACTCAAAAAAACAAACAAAAAAAAGAATCATCTAACCACAGAACTTACACCCTTCAGAAAAATTATTTCAAAGAGCATCATAGAGCTTAATGCGAATTCATAATGCTCCTAGAAGGTGACATAAGAGAAAATATGGATGACCTTGGAAATGGCAATAACTCTTCAGATACAAACACCAAAGGCATATCTGTAAAAGAAACTGTTGATAAGCTGAGCTTCAAAGATTTTTTAAAAATCTTTCCTGAGAAAGACAATGTCAGGAGAATGAGAAAATCACAGACTGGCATAAAAATATTTGTAAAAGACACCACATTTGACAAAGGACTGTTTTCTAATATATAAAAATAACTCTTAAACCCAACCATAAAATCAATCAACTCAATTAAAAATTAGGCAAATAAACTGCACAGACATATCACCAAAGAAAATATGCAGATGACAAGTAAAGTATATTAAAAGATGTTCAATATAGTTTTTCACTAAGGAACTGCAAATGGGAGCAAAAATGATCTATCACTACATATCTATTAAAGTGACCCAAATACAGAACACTGGCAATACTAAAAGCTGACAATGACGTGGAGCAATAAGAACCCTCACTTATTGCTGATGAGATTGTAAGTGGTACAGCTACACTGGAAGACAGCTTAGCAATTTCTTACAATGCCGTATTCTTATTACATAATTCAGGAATTGCGTTTCTTGTTATTTATCTCAATAAATTAAAACATTATCACACAAAAACCTGTGCATGGCTGTTTATAGCAGCTTTATACATAATTGCTAATACTTGGAATAATCAGATATCCTTCAGTGGGTGAATAGATAACTAAAATATGTAATACATCCATGTATGTAATAATAATAGCATATTATTCAGTGCTCCAAAAAAATGAGCTATCAAGCTACAACAAAACTTGGAGGAGACTTAAGTGCATATTACTATGTGATTGAAGCCAACTGAAAAAGCTATGTATAGTATGATACCAACTATATGACAGTCTGGGAAAAGTTAAGCTATGGAGACAGTATAAAGATCCGTGGTTGTCAGTTGGGAAGAGAAGGGGAGGCAAATTGCGAATGGAGGTTTTTAAGGCAACAAATCTATTCTGTATGGTTTTACGGTGGTGTATACATATCATTATATATTTTTCAAAACCTACGGGCTACACAACAGCAAGAGCAAATTCTAATGTGAACTACGAACTTCAGGTGATAATGACGTGCCAATGTAGGTTCACCAATTGCAACAAATGACAGTTTGGTGAGGAATGTCGAAAGTAGGGAGATTTTGTGTGTGTGAAGGGACAGGAGTATATGGAACGCTGTACACTTTCTGCTTAATTTTGCAATTAACCTAAAACTACTTTTTTAAAAGGTAAATTATTTATGTTATGTATCAAGATAGTTTATAATGATTATAATTTAGAATTACTTATTAATGAAAAATGTTAAAAAATGAAAACAGTTTTGGCAATCTAGAAGTTATATACAGATATTTTATACATATTTAAGAGCGAGAGCAAAAGAAGAGGAATCAGGGAAATGTAATGAAAAAATGATAGCCAAAACTTGTTTAAATCTGTTAAATTGACTTCACAGATCCAAGAAGACAAAAAAAAACTCAAAAAGAATTCTTTTTTTTTAAAGGCTGCACACATCAAATTCAAGCTGCTGAAAACTTTTTAAATGTTTTTAAAAATTGATAGCAACTAGAAATAAAGGTCCTATTTTTATACAGTTAAGAATGAGACAATTTCTTACAATCATCAAAAATAATGAAAGCTGTAAAACAAACCATATGTAAATCAACAAAAAATAAATAAAAACTATTAACTCAGGATTCTATATCTAGTAAAAATAGTCTTTAAAAATAAAAGTGAAATAAAAATGTTCTTCTATAAATTTATTTATTTTAAACCACAAGTATGTTTTGCTAGCAAACATCCAAGAAGTAATGCAGAGAAATCTTGGTGTAGAAAGAAAATTGTAGTGGACTGGAAACCCAAATGTGCAAAACAGAATAAAGAGAACCAAAAAGGTAAATTTGTTGATAACTATAATGAACTAGACTGTTTTTCCTTGCCTTAATAATATTAACAGGCGCATGATTAAAGCAAAACAAAAATAGTTGGAAAATGGATGACATAGTCAATAAATAATCAATGTAAAATAGTCGATTCTATTTGGGTGTAATAGCAGTCAACAATTAAAAATTAATTTAAAAATAAATGTTTTAATTACAGAGGAACAATATACAAAATATTTAGGAGCAAATTTAACAAAATATGTGAAACATTTTTATGTGGATATTAATAAACAGTTCTATGAGAAATTAAACTCAAAATATCACTTGAACAAATTTGAGATACTGTAACAAGTTAGAAATCTTATAACAGTAATTTAAAAAATTTTTATAATTATGTGATTAAAAATGACAACATAGCATTGTGGTAAGAATAGCTATATAAATAATGGAATAGACTAGAGAACAGAAACTACATAAATATTTAAAATAAATTTATTTTCCATAAAAATGCCAAGATAATTCAAAGAAAAAGGAATGGTTATTTCAACAAATGATACATGTTTTCCGTCATAGCCATTCGAGAAAAACAAAATAAACTTGAACTCCATCTTCAAAGCTTACATAAAATTTAATTTAAAGTAGATTTGGATTAAAATGTAAAAGATACAAATATGAAATTTTAGGAGAAAATATATGAGAACATATTTTCATGTACTTGGAAAAGTCAAAAGTTTCTTAGATGAATACAAAAGTTGCTACAAACAAGAAATTACAATAATGTGTACTTCTTAAAACATTTCGTTTTTTAAGTGTTAGCACTAAAATAAAAGATACAAGGCCATCAATTTGAAAAAAAAGACACATATCATAGTGAGAGGAATTTATATACACACATAGACACATACATATATCATTTGACCAAGACTAGCACATGAAGATTATGTAACTAACCCAACAATATTAGGAAGATCAAACTCCAATAAAAATTGTGTGTAGGAAACCTCAACAGACCCTTCATAGAATATATGAATGACCTATTTATATACATTAAAAGATGTTCAACATAAATAGGCCATAGAGAAATAGAAATTAAAACCATTATGAGCTTTAACTACATTTTTGGTGGATTGCCAACATTTAAAATGCCAAGTGCTGGCAACTATGTAGGACAACTGAAACTCTCATAAAGAAGTTATGACAATATGAAATGGCACAGTTAAGAGAAAACAATTTCTTAAAATGTAAATGTATGACCTAGAGATTCCACTCATATATTTTCCAAGAGGAATTAAAACTTATGTCTTCAAACATATTGTACACAAATATTTAAAGCAGTTTTTTTATAATGGCCTATCTGTAAATACCCAAATGTCTGTCAACAGGAGGCTAAATACACACATTTATAAACATGCATAAACTGAAGCACTATTCTGATATAAAAATGATTTCAAAAAAGTGGTACACAGAGAATCATACAAAAATCTTATAAATATTAGATGGAGTAAAAGTTATTTAAGTATGCCAACAAACATATATTGAAGTTTTTCACTAATAAGAGATGCAAGAATGGGCTTGGGGAGAGGAAAGAGTATTGACTACAAAAGCATGAGGCAATTTTCTGGGCATATGGAAATATTCATTTTATTAAAATGGTGATGGCACTGTTGTATATATGTGTCAAATCTCATTTCATTTTACATCTCATGTGTGCATTTTATGTAATTACAAATATATTAGAATAAAGAATATATATGCCTGCATACCTAAAAGGTAAAATCAGATTCAATTTGATGAGATCAAAATGATTATTTTAATATGTCTGAAAGAAGAACCAGGAGGAAATCTTGTCACTCATTTTTAAGGTCAAAATGATACTAAAAATGACTAAAAACAAATTAAAACAAAATGTACATTAATTTCACATAGCTACAGATAGATATAATTTTTTGTTCTTGACAAGTTAAAACAAGTTAAGATTGCTTTTGGTTAGAAAATGACAATTGTCTTCAAGTTATAAAATCTATTTATTCATAGTACTCATCTTTATGGAATATTAGTTAGTACTTAAGCTATCCTTAAATATCACGAAAAATAAATATTTCAGAATAGGCCACAAAAGTTATCAACATAAAAAAAACAGGATAAACTTATTACTGGAAAACTTTTAAACATATTATAAAGTGACTATAATTGCAATAATACGAATCAGAGGCAAACATACAAAAATGACAATTTGTCAGAAAGTGTTTTAAAGCAAAGTTAATTTAGTTTTCATGGTATTTTGTAAGTAGTATAGTATATATGCCTACCATTTTACAACTAATGTGTGAGCCAACAGGCTAGCCATTTGAAAACAACAATGAAATTCAATTGCTTTCTTATACCATGTGCTAAATAATTGTAGATGAAATAATTTTTTATAAGTAAATAATTCATACATATGCAAAAAGAAAATTGATGACCATTCTTATTCACCTTTGAGATTGCCAAAACTTTCAAATATAATACCAAAATAAGAAAAATTTAAATGATAGATCTATGTAGCTTCATACATTAAATTTTAAAATAAAAAAGTATGGAAAATGTGTGCAATGTGTAATATTTAAAAGATATTATGTTGGCATGTACAGTAATTTATCAAAATATAATGAGTAATAAAAATGGAAAATAAAATGTTCAAAAGTCACAACATTTTAATTCAAAAGTTCAATGGTGAGTAAAAATTTTTAAATCACTTGTATACAAATATATAAAATGTATATATTAAATATGTTTGTATAACATAAATGTGTTCAAAATATAATGAAGGATTATGCATAAAAGGCAATGTCTGTATTCAATTTAGCAGTGTTTTGAGAGAAATATATAAAAAATAAATTCCAAGGTAATACAGTTTTGTTTCTGGAATCATTTCACAAGTAATTTCATATGCTTAAAAGTATGTTTGTAGAAGATCTTTACAATACAATTTGTAGTAGCGATCTTCACTTTAAAAATATGAGTAAGTGACATAATTTATCTACACATAATTTATTGCCATCAGGTATTTCATTTTATGTCATATTAGCATAATGGTAATAATTAACAAACTATTTACATTATGTTAAGTGAACAAAACAGTCATGATAGGTAAAATAAGAGCTCAGGCAAATGTTTAGAAAAAAATTCAACGATGAGGGAGCTGAGAATACTTCTTTAGGTCTTAATAAAATACACATTGTCTTATACAAAGAAAAACTAATAAAAAACAGCATGCAAGATTAGGCTTATAATTAAAAGAAGAGCTTATTGATATAAAATTTTGTATAAATTTTCTAATGGGAGCTAAAAATAATAGCTGCTAAAATAGTACACATAAATAAATGAATATTATACACTGTAAAGAATAAGCAAATGATAATAGCATTTATTCTTCTAGGAACTTTATAATACAGTAAAGTTTCCTATTTTTTTCTAAGGATATATACATTTCCACTGAAAAGAAAACCGGTTTCAAACAGGTAATTCATCCCTGAATTCCTTGGTTTTATACAGCAAAATCTTTATAAAGTTTTTTTCTTAGTTCATATAACAATACTTTCAAATGTATACAAATTATATGTAAGCCAACACACAAACACATTTATTCAATAATAGTGCCTAGAGATGTACTCATGATTCACAAATGATGTTAATAATTTTCAAGTTGTTTGTTGTAGATAACCTTAGGATCACTATATGCTCATTCAGTAAAACACTGGGCTAGAGTTTATCTTTGCACTATGTATTTGAAAAAAGATATCTGGCAAGTAAATTAATAATGTAAACAAGATATGAGGGAGAAAATATTCTACTTAGGGAAACAATCTCTTTTCAATTAAATTAGAAGCAACCATGTGCATACCAATTATAATTAAAAATGAGCCTTATTTGTGCATTAAATAGGGTTTGGCAGTATTTCTACTTGGCAGTGTTTGCATATTAACTTTAATTGCTGGAAGCTCTGAGAATGATTGAAACTCTTTCTTTAAAAATAATCTTCATTTTTGATTATTATGATGTTTCCTCTAGTTGGGACGCATTAGATTTCATGTTAGTGATTTCCAAGTATTTTTATTTTCTTTACAGAGGCAAATTCTTGTCTATACAGATTCTAAAGGAGTGTTTATCATTGTGCAGCAGTGAGCTCCCTGCCAATGGAAAAGTGAAAGTAAATGCTAAATGACTCAACAGGTAGGGAGAAAACAGACTGTGAGAAATAACCTCCAGGCACTAAGATCCTATTATTTTTTAAATTTCATTATTAAATGATATTTGGATTGCACTGTAACTGAATTCAACAATATTGCTTGAAAGTTTATTTTTCAACCAATTATTTTGTTGTAGTAAGACTCCACGCTCCTGAATCTTAATAATATACTCATGTCACGCCTATCCAAAAAGTCTCATAACACATTCAGAAAAATATTCCTACAGCTTATTGCCTTCCTTAAATTAATGCAATCCCCATAGAGATGCCTCCCATAACTAAGAGGTTTGTAGCAGTCTGAGATGTTACAGTGGGACGGTTATTTTATTCAGAAAGATGTGCTCTTCTCCTTTCAACTATCCCACTTTGCATAATATTGTTACCTCTGGGTCAAGAATGAGAACTTGTGATTGAAAGAAAAAATAACTTGGGAAATGGCTCTGCCAGTCATATCATTTTGAATAATAATAATAGTGATGATAATGATAAATATATTTTACAGCACTTTTCCTTCTAAAAGTTCAAAGCATGTATGAATGTCAAGAACAGAGAAATGTACTCTTATTCATTTTATCTAATATAAGACTACAGTGATCTAATGTGGAAAATGTATTTATGTAAAAGGACACTTTTCTCAATGATTGACAATGGCTTTATAAGACCTGTGTGCCGTTAGCACAATGGCTACTATCTGAAGAGCATAAATACTAAAGGCCATCTACAATTCATTTGCATGAATATATGCTGTGTGTGTGTGTGTTACATACCAATAAAACAGAGTTTCTAAATAGCGGAACAAGGTTGACACAATTTAATCAACCAGGGCAGCTTCTGTAAATATTTTAGAGATTCACTTTTTCTCAGGGATGTCATAATATGTTAATTCAGTATAGATTGGATCCAAAGTGAAGCTAAAGTCTGTTTTAAGAATAAAAATGCTTATTTAGGTAGACAAGACATTGCTGAATATTTCCAGTATATTTGCCATTCAATTTAAGTTTAATCTATACTTATTCTATATGAGTTTAACTTTAAAATTTGGTTCTTTATTAATCACTTAGGAAGTGAAATAGCTTTTCCTTTCTCTCTTTTTTTTTTTTAGATTTTCAAAGTTTTTTGGAGAATAAGAAAGGATCGAAGAGAGACATACCAGAGCTGGCATGGTGAAAGAAATCACCAGCTTTTTCTCATATTGAAAGGTAAATGCGATCATTCCAAGGACTCTTAACTTCTAGTCTTGAATGAGAATATGAATGCTAGTTATAAAAATTTTACTTTTCTGTGAAGAAAATGTTTGTTTAATTATAGTGCAAATGTAAACTTTCATTGCCTTATAAGAACTTGGCTTTAGCAACCACTTTTATGATAATTAATCTTCTAACGGTGATCTTACTCATCTATTGATTTTTAACTGAACCATTTTTTTATTTCATGTATAGACCTCTAAAAATAAGTATATGGCTAATTTGTTTTGAAATGAAAAATGGTAATTTATATTTATTGTATATTTTCTTTCTTTTCTATTTTTTGAGTTGGAGTCTCACTCTGTCGCCCAGGCTTGGAGTGCAGTGGAGCACTCACGGCCACTGCATGCTCGACCTACTAGGCTCAGGTAATCCTTCCTCTTCAGCCTTCCAAGTAGCTGGAACTACAGGCACACACCACCATGCCTGGCTAATTTTTAAATTTTTATTTTAGAGACGCAGTCTTACCATGTTGCCCAGGCTGGTCTTGAACACCTGGGCTCAGGCAATCCTCTCGCTTCTGCCTCCTAAAGTGCTGGGATTACAGGCATGAGCCACTGTGCACTTATTACATATTTTAAGACACCACTATGACTTGACCTAACATATAAATTGTTATGATATTCAGATGCTTTTATATATTAAGAAGATTTCTCTTCAAATATATTATCCTATGTCTTAACCCAAGTTCTCTAGAAAATCTTAAATAGAAATACCCAATTGGATGCAACTCTAGAATAGTGAGTGAGGGTACAATGTTACATGGCAGGCAAGACTGAGAAGCAAATACATAGTGATATGTTACTAAGCTGACTGCCACTTTGTGAAGAGCAGTGACTGCTCATTGAGACATGTGAGATGGCTCTGGGAAGTCCCTATTGAAACTCTATGCCATGAAACAGTCTATTTGAACACAGCATGGAGAAGAAATTTCTTTGCTGACACTCTGCTGCAACCTATCTTTCACCGGTCAAAGTTTGCTCTAATATAGTGTTAATTTCTCCACACTTTTGACAAGTGCTGTCTGTTCTCTATGGCAACTGCTGAGGTACCTTGGCTCCCTACCTTAAAAAGTGATGTTATGTATGAGTCCAGAAGTAACTGAAGATGTCAGAGATTCTGGATATTAGCCTTAAGAAGCATTAAAAAACTACAAAGACCTGCATAGAGTTTGTCCCTATGGAGTTACTGGGGTTGAGCAAGTGACCAAGGGCGCAGAAGACAGATAAAGCTTAGAAAATATGATACAATGCAAAAAATGTGGTGTACACTCTGAGGTATTCTGATATGATTGTGCCCCACTAGTGATATATGAATTTTACTGACAAATGGGACACCACTTTTGAAACCATTTCTTTACTAATTGTGAAAGTACAAGTTACATCAGGTAGTTTATGTGGAGACCAACTTTCTTCTCCTAGAATCTTTAAGAACACACTTTTTAAAAATAAAATTAATAAAATGAAGATTGGAACCTCCATTGCTACAACTACCTTATTACATCACTACCCATTCTGAATTTTCTTCATCCTTAGCCAACACGTCAACTGTCAAAGGAGCATCAGGTGAACATGTGTTATTGCCCCCAACCCCTACCCCAGGAACTAAGGTATCTTCCTTGGCAAAAAAACACGGTAAAGAAGAGAAACAAAAGTTGCACAGGTGACTCAGTGGGCGCAAGGACCAGATGTATCGTTGTGTTTAAATCCTTTGGTACCATGGTCTATTTAATCTAGCTAATGTAACTTGCTACCAAGTATTGACAAATGGTTCAATGCATGTTATATTTCTTGGAAGTTCACACCATAACTCCACAAGGTTTTTCCCCTAAAACTTACATGTGTCTTTAATTCCTCAATCAATCTAGTTGTTTCTCAGTGATAGGGTATATGGTAATGTTAGTGATGCCCATAATCTTAAGCCCATTGTTCCTACGCTTTTGTATACCATGTGCCTATTCATCTAAATCAATATGGTTTTAATAACCCTTTTCTAGATCAGTCATTTTATGAACCCTTAAACAATGATGTTGTAGAGACAACAAAATCAAGGAGTGAATCTCTCTGTTTAGAATACATGTTAATTATGGTAAAGATGAATAGCTACACCTTTCAACGTGCAAGAAGTCAAATGCAACTTACCAATCCTTAGGTGGCAGAGTTGCCTGTGTAATATCAAGAGTTCAGCATATTTTTCCCTCTAGTAGGTTGAATATTACAAATCCATGTGTGTCTCTGTGTCAGATCTACTTGATGGAAATCTTCCAGATTTGTTCATGCCAAACCACTGACCAACAGTCCATATTTATCTTACACTCAACTTAGGTCCTATATGTTCCAGAATACTTTTCATCCATAGAAATAGAAAACTAAGTTTATTGAATATAATTCTACATACCAGATGGATTTTTCTACAGTAATGAGTTACACTAATATGGCAGTAATATGGCAACAACTCATATATATTCATGTGTGTGCATTATCACATATATATGATAAAACTAGCTTACACAATTATGAAGACTAAACATCTTCTGCAAGCTAGAGAAACCAGGAAAGTCAGTGGTGTATTTTAGTCTGAGTCCGAAGGCCCAAGAACGAGGAATTCTGATGCTCAAGGGCAGAAAAAAATGAAAATATCAGCTCATACAAAGAGAGTTAATTTGTCGTTCCTTCCCTTTTTTGTTCCATTCAGGTCCTCAATGGATTGGATGAAGATCATCCATGGTGGTAGGCAGATACTCTTTACTGAGTATACTGATTCAAATACTTATCACTCTGAAAACTCTCGAAGACACATCCAGAAATAATATTTTACCAGATACTTGGACATCTCTCAGACTAGTAAAGTTGACACATAAATTAACCATCACTGTCATTATGAAGCCTTTGTGTATATTCAGGGAGAATGTGAGCAAAGGTAAGTGACATGGAATCGAACCATCAGTCCATTCTGGTAGTTCCTCCTCTACCTACTAAAGGCTTGTCCCAAATGTGCCATCAATAAAGAAGACCAGAATGATGTTTTTCAGAAGGTGATCATGACCAAGTTACTTGTAGATAATATTTTAATTAATGAAAAGGGGATTATCATAGCCAATGTGGTACAAATGTAAACAATATAGTAAAAATATATAATTCTCCTTAATATATAAAGGCAAACAGACTTTAACATAAATTGCTAAGAAGGGAATTGGTATAAACTTAATGTAGAGACAGTGTTACTATGCACCAGTAAGTATAGCATATCCAACGGAATAGCATCAATAAGGGATATATTCTTGCTATGTTTACAGTCACCCACTGATTCTTACCAAGATGTAGCTCCTCTGTTGAGAGGCTAAACAGGTAAATTGAATGGAGCCCACCACCCTATATCGTGCTAGTATTTGATGGTGGCTCTTTTTTTAAAATTCATTCAAAAGCACAGTATTTCTTCTTATGTACTATCGTAAGGATGATGTGTCAAGATGGTAGAAAATTCGTAGGTCTTCACTTTGCCCTTTCCATTATCGTATTCTTTGTTTTTGTTTTTTGTTTTTTTATTATGATATTGTGGGGTACAGTTAAGGGTTAGGTATACAAATATGTTTCGTTCAGGCACCCTTGTTGATAAGAGGTGTCTCCCCATACCCAGACAGATATTTACTACCATTAATCCCATCTCCCTACCCCTCACCCCCATAGTTTCCCACCACTGTCAGTCATTTTCTTATGGTAATATGTTGGATGAAAACCCAAGAGAATCTGTCAAAAACCTTCTTACACTGATAAAGGTCTTTGGCAAAGTCTCAGGATATAAAATAAATGTGCAAAAAACAATCACATTTCTTTACACCAATAATAAACAGAAACCCAAATAAAAAGCACAATTTCATTCACAACAGCCACAAAAAAAAATGAAATACCTTGGCATCTTCCTAACCAGAGACGTAAAAGACCTCTACAATGAAAACTACAAAACACTGCTCAAAGAAATCAAATATGACACAAACAAATGGAAAAATATCCCATGCTCATGGATTGAAAGAATCAATATTGTGAAGATGTCCATCCTACCTAAGGCAATCTACAGATTTAATGCAATACCCATCAAATTACCAGCAACATTCTTCTCAGACCTAGAAAAAACAACACAGGAATTCATATGGAAACACAAACGACCAATAATAGCCATAACACTCCTCAGCAAAAAAAAAAAAAAAAAACAAAGCAGGTGGCATCATATTACCAGACTTCAAACTTTACTATAAAGCTATAATCATCAAAACAGCTTGGTATTGGTATAGGAACAGGCATATAGACCAATGGAATAGAATTGAGATTCCAGAAGCAAAACCTCAATTTCTCAACCAACTCATCTTCGACAAATCCTCTACCAC
>CAUYQG010277127.1:0-11160 GCA_963574415.1 Tarsius wallacei
TTTTTTTTTTTTTGAGTTGGAGTCTCACTCTGTTGCCCAGACTGGAGTGCAGTGGCTGCTTCTGGCCACCGCAGCCTCAACCTGCTGGTCTCCGGCAATCCTTCTGCCTCAGCTTTCCAAGTAGCTGGAACTACAGGCGCATGCTACCACACCCGGCTAATTTTTTTGTTTATTGTAGAGATGAGGTCTCGCTTGCCCAGGTGGGTCTCAAACCCGCGGGCTCAGGCAATCCACTCACCTCAGCCTCCCAAAGCGCGGGATTACAGCTTCATTCTTAGACAAGAGCCTGCACATAGTGTCTATGATGGCAACTAATCCTTACCCTTACAACTATTTTTCCTATGAAAAAAATTCTTTCCTGATGATCTCTATAGCAAAAGTCCCATGGGAAAGTCAAATTTACAAAACTTGGGTCATATGCCCATGCCTGATCCGGTCATTTTAGTCAGGAAAACTGTATACTCACCCCAGGTAAGTATAATATGACCACCCTTTAACAGGCAGGAAAGAAGTTCGGTGCATGAACCACAAAGAATAGGTTTTCCTCAAGAAAAGTGGGCTTTGATATGATTTAGATGGGTTCCTACCATGTACCTCTTTCAAAGCTCTTTGCTTAGTGTAGCACATCATATCAACTCCAACCCAAAACAGACATATATGGGGGTGAGATAAAGTTCTGATGAATTAAATTGGCTATTTGTTGACAGTGCTGGCTAAGGTAAAAAGACAAGAAGAACATTGAAATGTGGGATTCTAAACCCCAATCAACAAGAGTCTACTTCAAAAGTCTCAGGACTACTATTCTAGCTCGTGCGTATGGATGGATGTGCACGTATATGTGTGCATGCATATGTATACCATTCAGATCCTGCTTCATGAGAGACAGCATACAAAAAAAGAAATAAATTAAAAATATAAGAACATTTAGATCCACAGTTTTCAAAGATTTAGAATAGTGTGGCAAAACAGGAATAATACGGACTTTGGATATAACCAGACCTCTGCTTTTTCTCTGCTACTTACTTGAATGAGTTACTTAGTTTTCTGAGTTTGTTTTATCTGTAAAATAGAATATCTATTTCATATGATGTGAGGCTACAATAACATAATATATGTAAAGCACCTGGCACAATCATTAAATGCACTAAAACATTTAAAATAAAATACGAGGCCAGGCTCGGTAGCTCAGCCTGTAATCCCAGCACTTTGGGAGGCCGAGGCAAGTGGATTGCCTGAGTCCGTGGGTTCAAGACCAGCCAGGGCAACTTGGTGAGACATCGTCACTACAATTTTTTAAAAAAGTGTCAGCCGTGGTAGCGTGAGCCTGTAGTTCCGGCTACTTGGAAGGCTGAGGCTGAAGGATGGCAGGAGCCCATCAGGTCGACGCTGGGGTGGCGGTGAATGTGCCACTACACTCCAGCCTGGGTAATGGAGTGAGACTCTAACTCAAAAAAAAAAAAAAAGGGAATAAAATATGAGAGGGGAACCAAAAAACCTGGAATTTTTTTTTTGGAAGGCATCCCCAGCTTGGTACATGTTCTAGGAACCCATCAGCATCAGCACCAGCTAGTATGTTGTGAGAGACTGTGTTTGGCTTCAGTGATTTTTTTTTTTTTAGAATCTTTCAACGCATCCGCCCATTTCGTGATGGATGATTTATAAGCGCACCTACCTACACCGCACTGATGCTTCAGCAGTTTTTTACCGAAAAAGGCATATCCCCATACCCCACCCTATTCACCTGATCTCACTCTGAGGGACATTTTTTGTCTCCCTGGATGAAAAAAGTCCTCAAAGGGAACATTTTGCCGAAGTAGAAGAGTGAAAAAACAAACAAACAAACAACAACAAAAAAGAAGTACTAAAAGACATTCAAATTGACAGGTTCAAAAACTGTTTCATGCAGTCAAAAAATCATTTTGAAAGGTGTGTTTTGAAGGTAACTGAAGTTTAAACATGTAAGAATAAATAACAATTTTTTAATAAATAAATTCTGAGTTTTTTGGGGTCCCCCTCATATAGGTACTTAAACTGGCATAGATTTAATCTTTCTTCAACAATAATATGAACATCTCAGAACTTCCAAAACATCATTATAAGGAGCAGCTCTTATGGTAATAAAAATGTGAAATTACCAGTTAACAAAATCTGCTGAGGATGTTGCTTTTCATTCTATGTTACCTTAAAACATACAAACAAACAATAACAGTCAAAACAAGAGTGAGGAAAAGGAAACAACCAACAAAGTGAAAAGGCAATCTACAGAATGGAAGAAAATACTTGCATACCATACATCAGATAAGGAATTAATTTCCAAAATATATAAAGAACTCTTTCAACTTAACGGCAAAAAGCTGAAACTTGGTTTTTTAAATGGGTTAAAAACTTAAATAGAAATTTATCCAAAGACATACAAATGGCCAATAGGTAAAAAGATGCTCAACATCACTAATCACCTGGGAAATACAAATAAACACTACCATGAGATACTATTTCACACTTGTTAGGATGACTAGTATCAAAAAAACAAAAGGCAACACGTGTTGGAAAGGATGTGGAGAAACTGGAACCCTTGTACATTGTTGATGAGAATGCAAAATGCTGCAACCACCATGAAAAACTGTATAGAGATCCCTCAAAAATTAAAAGTAGAACTACCGTATGATCCAGCAATCCCACTTCTGCATATTAATCCAAAAGAATTGAAATTGGAATCTCGAATAAATATCTGTACTCCCATGTTCATTACAGTGCTATTTACAATAGCCAAGCTGTAAAAAACAACTTACATGTCCATCAACAGATGAATGATAAAGAAATGTGGTGTATACATACAATGGAATATTATTCAGTCTTAAAAAAAAAAAGGAAATCCTACGATATGGGATGACATGGATGAGCCTGAGGACGTTAAGCTAAGTGAAATAAGTTAGTCACAGAAGAACAGATCTGCATGATTCCAATTCTAGGAAGTATGTAAAATAGTCAAACATAGGACGGAGAATAGAATGAAGGTTGCCAGCGGCTGGGAGGAGGAGGAAATGAGAAATTACTATTCAGTGGCCATAAATTCTCAATTATACAAGATGAATAAGTTCTAGAGATCTGCTGTAGAACATTATCGTATAATTAGCAATACCGTATTATATACTTAATTTCTTCTGCCTTAAGAGCAGTTTTTAAAAATTCAATTAATATTCATTTAAATTTAAGACTGAAAAGGTGAGTGATCAAATTTAGTGTACCTGTTTGGAATTTAAATGACAAGGTAATGATAACAGAAAATAACTGGTTTCCTTTATAATGAGATGCTATGAAGCTATTTCCTTTAAGGAACACACTCTCAACAGGTTTTTTTTCTCTGCTCTCACACAACAACAATCATTAACACAAAAGATGGCTTCTGTGATCAAATGCGGGGGTTTCTCCCTACCAGCAAGCAGCGGACAGCAGCTGGGTGTCCTCGAAGTCAACTCAAACCCTGTCTTACCTGGAGATAGTGTCAGATCCCACAGGGTGAGGGCTTAGTCCTCAGGACGGCCCACCCCTGCCCCATACCGGTCCTAGTTCTGGGCCTCCAGAACTTCTGACCGACTGACTTCAAGTTGGGGTTCCCACGACCTCCTCTTTGGGCTTAATTTTCAGGAGCAGCTCACAGAACTCAGGGAAACACGTTTACCTGTTTATTATAAAGGACATGGCATAGGATACAGATGAAGAGACATATAGGGTGAGGTATGGGAGAAGGAAGCAGTTTCCATGGCCCACTGGACACACCACCCTCCAGGAACCTCCGAGTGTTCAACTATTCCAGTGCACCCCAGACTCAGTCCTCTTTGGTTTTTATGGAAACTTCATGACAGCATTCCTCCCCCTATTGTATATGGCAGGACCCCATCTGGGGAGGACTTTAAGACCCATGATCAGAAGACAGGGATGATCAGAGCTGGCTGCTGGCTCATGCCTATAATTCCAGCACTTTGGGAGGCTGAGGTGAGTGTATTACTTGAGCCTTGAAGTGTGAGACCAGCCTGGACAATATAGCAAGATCTCATCTTTACAAAAAGATAACTAAATAAATAAAAATAGTTAGGTGTGGTGGTGTGCACCTGTAGTGCTGGCTACTAGGGAGGCTGAGGTGGGAGAATCGCCTGGGCCTAGGAGGTTGAGGCTGAGGTGAGCCATGATCATTTCACTGCACTCCAGCTTAGGTGACAGAGTGAGACCCTTTAGCCTCAACCTCCTGGGCTCCAGCAATAGTTCTGCCTCAGCCTTCAAAATAGCTGGGACTACAGGCATGTGCCACCACACCTGACTCATTTTTTGAGTTTTTGTGGCGACAAGGTCTCGCTATGTTGCCCAGGTTGGTCTCAAACTCCTGCCTCAAATGATCCTCCTGCCTCGGCCTCCCAAAGTGCTGGGATTACAGGCATGAGCCACTATGCCCAACCCTGTTTGCGTAGCATTTTTACATGTTTGATTATTAGCTCTTATTAAATTTCAAGATCCTTAAAGACAAGGATCATACTTTATTCTTCTTGATATTTCCAAATGCACAGGAAATTATACATAGTAGATAATAAATAAATGTCTATGGATTAACATGTTCAAATTGACATATGGTAAAATCAAGTAAAAAAGGGGGGAGAATGTAGAGAAAGATTCATTCAAAGTGATGATGAAAATAGTATAAGAACTCATTTAAGGAAGTATTTGAATACAATTGCAATAAACTTTTCATATCCTTCCTATCTCATATAAATAAGTGTCACTGAAACTTGGCAATTGCTGGTGATTCTAATTGCTATTGAGCCAAGTATAACAAAAAAAAGATAAAGCTTTCCATTTTGTCACCAGAAAGAGAGTAACTACTCATGTTTATCCTGCAACCCAGTTGCACACAGCCATCTGCAGTTATATCTGCCATTGTAAAATTAATAGCCCATGTGCTTCCCAGAAAAGGACCAGGTTGGAAAGGGAACTTCTCACTACATAGTGTGCAGTTAGAAACAGCTGGTCCCATGACCAGGGAGGATTCTACTGCTGCCGAGGCATTTGCCATGGGTCATTGGCATTCTGGGAGAAACAGACCAGCCCACCAGCTCTTTGTGATATGATAAAAACCCACAAGCAGGTGGTGGCTGTTTCACTTCACTTCTTCATTCAAAATATTTCCTAGGCTGGGTATAGTGGCTCATGCCTATAATCCCAGAACTTTTGGAGGCCAAGGTGGGAGGATAGATGGAGGCCAGGAGTTCCGGACCAGCCTGGAAATTATAGCAAGACCTCATTTCTACAAAAATAAAAATATTAAAGGAGTGGAGGGATGAAAAATCACTTATCAGGTCCAATATGTACAGGTGGGAGTGGTGGATATACTTAAGCCCAGACTTCTTCGCCCCTATACAATTCAATCATGTAACCAAAAACTACTTGTACCCCTCTAAAGCTTTGAAATTAAAAAAAGTAATTATAATAATGAATTAGCCACGTGCAGTGGCATGCACCTGTAGTCTCCCAGCTACTTGGGAAGATCACTTGAAACCAGGAGATGGAGGCTGCAGTGAGCCATAATCGTGCCACTGCACTCAGTCTGGGCAACAGAGTGAAAACCTGACTAAAAAAAAAAGAATAAAACATTTCCTGAAGATTATATTAATGAGCACATGTAAGTGAAATATAAAAAGATCCAAATCAAAAATAAGCACACTCAGGCCAGGCGCTTTGGCTCAAGTCTGTAGTCCCAACACTTTGGGAGGCGGAGGTGAGAGGATTGCCTGAGCCCATGGGTTCGAGACCAGCCTGGGCAACTTGGTGAGATATCGTCTCTACAATAAAAATAAAAAAAGTTAGCTAGGCATCGTGGCACATGCCTGTAGTTCCAGCTACTTGGAAGACTGAGGTGGAAGGAATGCCTGAACCTGGCAGGTCGAGGCTGTGGTGGTCATAAGCATGCCACTGCACTCCTGCCTGGGCGACAGAGTGAGACTCCAACTCAAAAAAAATAACAATAAAAAATAAGAAGCGCACTCAAGAACAGGTGAGTTGGTCACATTTCAGAGATGTAACCCTTGCCTAGGTGGATTGTAGTACTGAAAAGTGCACCCAACTAAAAAGTCATGATGACTGAAGTGACCTCTGAGAGAGGCAACAAGTTAAACCCCTTTCCCATCAACACACAGAAATGAGCTGACTTCACTTGCAAATTATGTAGTTGAAGAGAGAACACTGAAAGGATTAGCAAACACTTTAAACTTCATCAAGCACTCACTATGGTCATAGGCTTTTGTGGGGTTCTCGCAAGTTTTCTTCATATAAATATCTCTACTGCTGAGGAAACTAAATCTCAGAGAAGTTGCTTAACTTGCCCAAGGTGAAACATTTAAGATGTTTATGTGTAAATGTCAGGATCTGCATTCAAATCCAGGTCTCTCTGACCTTAAAGAGCTGATACTCTTCTGGTTACAAGAGGTGCAGAGCAGAGGTGAATGTCACTGGTAGCAACCAGTCAGCCAGAATCATGGGCCGTGAAAAAATTCACCCTAGTCAAATCAGAGTAGAGAAAGATAGGTTTATTGAGTGTCCTGCAAGGGAGCAATGGGCACAGGAGCGATAAAAGAACTGACTACCCTGACTACCCCAAGCCAGCGCTTTGAGATTGTTTTTAGATGGGAGCTGGCCTTTTTTCCCACCATGTAAATGGAGGATTGAAACATGGCAGTTCTAATTGGTTGATATCTGGCTTTGATAGTAAGCCGCTCACTGGTCAATTGGAGGTTAACACAATTGACCAGTGGCTTTTATTGTATAAAATGAGCAGTGTGAATTCTGGAACCAGATCTCCTGGGCGTGGATCTTGACACCACCACCTGCTGGCGGGGAGACTGAACACACTTACCACTGTGTCTATGGTTCTTTTCCCTGTAGAATGGGCACAATAGTAACTATGCAATACAATTGAGCATAAATCAATTTATATAAATAAAGCACTTAGGAATGTATTCAGTAAACACCATTTTATTATATCAAATGATTCTGGAGAAAAGTCAGGGAAAACTTACTTTGATGAGAGATAGAAATGGGATCAAGTTGTAAATCAGAGGAAGGTAAATCAACATAAGAGAAATCATGGGGTGGTTTCAGAGTATGCACCTGTGATGATCTTTAAGGTTGGGAGGTGGAAAAAGCTTGCCAAGAGAGAACATGGGCTGATGAAAGTGTAAGAACATTAATGAAGACAAACTTACATATCAGAGTCATCCTGTGGATAGAAATACCCTGAAGTTTGTTTTTTTTATTGGCTTTGTTGTTGTTTTTGTTCCCTAGTCTTTAAACAGAAAAGACATCACTTTGTTAAACTGTCTCAAAAGGAACTGTTTTGAGAAGTTGCATTTAAAGTAAAGTCTGTACAATTTGAACTCCTATGAGGGATTTATTCCACCTTCCTCAACTCAGGCAAAAGCTTCAGGAAACAAAGCACCAACTTTGATTCCTAAATGAGCATAAGTCCCTGCGGTTCAGTTACTCAAAGCATCCCGCAGCACTGGGCCTAATAGTTCATACTGCGCAGCTGGGTTCTGAGCCTGCGGCTCCCAATGACTTTTAAGAGAGCTTCATGATTGGTTTGCTTCCATGGGATTTGGATCAAGATAAAAAATGAGCCCAAGGTTATTTGGAAACAGTTCATATTTAAGAGACCTTCAAACGCTTCACAAATAAAAAGTGGTCTATAAATATTGTATAATAACCCTGTGATAACTTCCCACTTGCTAATGTTTATCATGGGGGAAGAATTAGCAATGGGCACACCCATCCTTCAAAAGTTAGAAAATTGAGAATAAAACCTAAGTTGTTTAGAAGAGTTGAAATCGTTTTACTCACAGGGGAATAGCAGTTCATAAGGGAAGGAAATCACATTTGAATTTCCCAGCTCTGTGATCAAAGTACTCTATCTGGATGATACCTCTTTCTAAGGAGAATCCCAGGCCTCTAGCACCCTATCCACCAACCCCTGCCCCCAGCAACTCATTATCTGTGATCCCTGGAGGTTGCACTGTCCTTTAGTTACAGGGATGGGGTTATGCAGATTGAAGCTGCTCTGTCTATCTTTACTGCATAAGGTAGAAGCCAAATGCAACAATCTCACAGACACTTAACTAGAATGTCTTTCCAATTACCATCCATCACCATCCTTTTGTGGCCTTTGAGCTAACCTTTACCCTTCATCCTGAGCTGCCCTTTAGGACACTCTCCATCAGCCGGCCAAAACGGCCGTTTTTCATCACAGATCTGCTGGCTAAAAAATCAGCATTTAACAAAGCAGCTTGTGATGCAGTGATGAGCCCAGACAGAAATGTAATAAACAATGTTTTGAATTACATTTTGGACATTTAAAAATGCTCTGGGCTCACTTTCATAAGACATTTGCATTTGTAATGAAAAAAAAATTCATCACTGAGCTTTCAGTCTCAGGTTAACAGGTCCTTTTATGTTGTAAATTTTTTGCTGGAGCAATTACAAATTGTACACAGATTCATTATTTCTCAAGTACTTTATCGGGACATTTCCCCATACATCTAATTTGTCCTGTCTGAAATGTAACTTGACATAAGGGATTTTCTTAATTGCTTTTGAAGCCCTTCCAAGATAATCAACTGCTTTTTGGAGCATGATAAAAGACAGTAGACAATATTTCCAGTCTGTCTTAGGATCATATGCTCAAATTTTGGGGTAAGAGATAGCAAAGAAAGACAACATTTGCCTTTTAAACTATTCCATATCTCCATTTTAATTTGCTTTACATTTAAATGACTTTGTCAGTGTCTAAGAATAACAAAAGGAAGTTGCCCCATTTTTATCTGCCCTTTTGCAATGGCTGTTACTTGGAGAGTAGGTGCAGTCAATATTTACGAAAGGATAAAAGTACAATCTTTGTTATTTGGAGACCCTTAACCAAATATTAAAGAGGACTGGGCATAGTGGCTCACATCTGTATTGCTAGCACTTTTGGAGGCCTGGGCAGGAGGCTTGCTTGAGCTCAGGAGTTCAAGACCAGGCTGAACAACATAGAGACCTCATCGCTACAAAAAAAAAAAACAAAAAAAAACCTGGGCATGGTGGTGCTCACCTGTAGTCCCAGCTAATCAGGAGACTGAGATGGAAGGATTGATTGCCTGAGTATGGGAGATCAAGGCTGTGGAGAGCCATGATCATGCCACCATACTCCAGCCTGGGCAACACAGGGAGAATCCAACTCAAAAATAAATACATAAAGATAAAACCAAAATTAAAATAAGTAGATTTTTGGAGGAGAAGGAATACTATCAAAATCTAATTGTGTTTCTGCTATCTTCCTTTAACAGATTTAAGCCAATGATATAACACTAATTCATTTGAGGAGAATGTTATTACTTTAAATTTTCTTTTCTTTTTTTTTTTTTTTGAGTTGGAGTCTCACTCTGTCGCCCAGACTGGAGTGCAGTGGCCGCTCCCGGCCACCGCAGCCTCGACCTGCTGGGCTCCGGCAATACTTCCGCCTCAGCCTTCCAAGTAGCTGGAACTATAGGTGTGCGCCACCACGCCCGGCTAGTTTTTGATTTATTGTAGAGATGAGGTCTTGCCAAGTTGCCCAGGCGGGTCTCGAACCCGCGGGCTCAGGCAATCCACTCACCTCAGCCTCCCAAGGCGCGGGATTACAGGCTGAGCCACTGAGCCCGGCTTACCTTAAATTTTCAAGCTGCAAATTCTAAATAATTTCATTTTTCTGTGACAGAACAAACTGCACTTAGCGCACACGAAGGCAGGATGATGTTCCTACACAGGTGTTCGCACCCTGGTCCCCAGAACCTTACTTGACAAAACCGACTTTGTATATGTGATTAAGGTAACTAACCTTGAGATGGGGAAATTAACCTGGATTATCAGGAGGTACCCAATCAAATTACATGCATCCTTAAAACTGGAGACTGTTTCCCAGCACTGGCCAGAGAGCTATGGGATAGAAAGTTAAAGAGGCTGGGCACAGTGACTCATACCTGCAATCTCAGCACTTTGAGAGGCTGAGGTGGGAGAATCGCTTGAGTCCAAGAGTTTGAGACCATCCTAGGCAACACAGTGAGACCTCATCTCTACAAAAAAACAAACAAAAAAAATGAGTCGGGTGTGGTGTTGTTCGCCTATAGTCCCAGATACTCTGGAGGCTCAGGTGGAAAGATCACCGGAGTCCAGAAGTTCAAGGCTGTGGTGAACCTGATCATATTACTGCACTCCAGCCTGAGTGATAGAGTGAGACCTCAACTCAAAAAAAAAAAAAAAAAGAGTTAAAGAATTTGATGTGAGGACTCAACCTGAGGAAGGGGGCCACAGCCCAGGAATGTGGTAACCTCTAAAAGTCAGTCTGCAACTTACAATCAACATGAAAAGGAGGGACTGAAATCCACCACCAATCCAAAGGAATTCAGCATGCAGACAGTTAGATTTTGGCCAAGGAGACCTGTGTCAAATTTCTGACCTACAGAGCTGTAAAACAAGACATTTAACTTATTTAAACCTCTATACTTGTAGTAATTTGTCAAAACCACATAAGCAACTATTACACTGTTATAACACAGTAACCCCAAATCTGAGAGGGCTTGTGGCTAGTTGTAGTGTTTACTTATAGTCAAAGAAGTAACGCAGAAGTCCAGCATAGAAAAATGATGGCTTATTAAAATTTACAGGGAGGCTAAGCGCGGTGGCTCACGCATATAATCCCAGCACTTTGGGAGGCTGAGGTGAAAGGATTGCCTGAGCCCACAGGTTCGAGACCAGCCTGGGCAACTTGGTGAGACCCCCATCTCTACAATTAAAAAAAAAAATAGCCGGGCTCGGTGGCTCAGCCTGTAATCCTGCGCCTTGGGAGGCTGAGGTGAGTGGATTGCCTGAGCCAGTGGGTTCGAGACCCGCGGCAAGCGAGACCTCATCTCTACAATAAATCAAAAAATTAGCCGGGCATGGTAGTGCGCGCCTGTAGTTCCAGCTACTTGGAAGGCTGAGGCAGAAGGATCGCTGGAGCCCAGCAGGTCGAGGCTGCGGTGGCCGGGAGCGGCCACTGCACTCCAGTCTGGGTGACAGAGTGAGACTCCAACTCAAAAAAAAAACAAACAAAACAAAACAAAAAAA
>CAUYQG010277131.1:0-22110 GCA_963574415.1 Tarsius wallacei
TGATGGGATTAATGGTAGTAAATATCTGTCTGGGGATGGGGAGACACTTCTTATCAACAAGGGTGCCTGAACGAAGCATATTTGTATACCTAACCCTTAACTGTACCCCACAATATCATAATAAAAAATATTGAATATTTAAAAAAAATAAAAATAAAAATAATTGCACACAGTCTTATGTCCTCCTTATTATTCTGCCTAGCAAACACAAACTACCAACGCATCCACAGCCAAACAATAACCCTAGCCCGAGGCCTTCAAATCCCACTATTGTCTGAAAACAACGGGGCAAACTGTGTGAATGGGGTCATTGGAAAGTGTGATATTGGTCAAAGATGAGTTATTGAGGGGGCAAGTCTTGAGCTAAAGTTTATATTATATAAGGAGAGGGGAGTTGGAGACAGAGTGAGGGGTGGGGGGGACCGAATATAAGCAGGGAGAAGGAAGTGGAACAAATGTTATTCCATGACCAATGTACAAGACAGGCATCAATTGAGGACTTAACCTAGTGCTTTCTGAATTTTTCATCCTGAGTCACATCAGATGAGACACATTCACAGCTATAACACATTCTCACTGGTAACCCCAGGTACCTGTGCACACAGGTCATCTAGGTTTCTGCTATTCATAATTCCCAGTGATCATGTGTTAACTCCCACCCTTTCTCTCCATGCTTGGTGACCCAACATTGCCACACAAAACTGCCACCAAAACTTACAAGACAGGAGAATTTTCTGATGTAGAACACCCAGATAAATAAGAACATGGGGCTTCCCAAGTTCAATGAATTAGGTGGGAGGTTATTACACTGGTCCAAAATGAGGTAAAAACTTGGGAAACTTTTTTTTGTTAATTCAGATCCTTTGTATATTTGCCTCAATTCTCCTTTTCAATTGTGGGTTCAGAAAAATTACGTAAATCAGAAATAAAGGGGGTAATGAACAAAAAGGAAGACAAGAAAGAGGATAGGGGAACATGCAGATAAAGCAACATAGGGTCACTAGAATGCCACAGTAATTAGAATGGGAATAAATATACATTCCAGAAGTCTCCAAAGGATTAATTTTTGACACAATTAATTTTATTTGCCTTGGAAATCTGAAGTGGATTTGGTCCTCATCTGGATGCAATTGAGTCTTCCCAATCGTAGGCTAGATAGCTATTTTTTTGCTGATTTTAATATGCTGCCCGTGCCAAAAGTTCTCTGGGTAAATATATCAGATTTATAAAAATGCCCAACAAAATCAAATTAACCAAACACTGCTGAATGAATGACTCACAAAATGTGACATTTTCACTGAATAAATAACTTTCACGATCCACTATATTTAGCTAAGAAAAGAAAAGCAAGGAAAAAATTTGAACAGCTCCAAACACTTTATGTGTTTATTATGACCATCTGTTTAATACACTATCAGACTTCCACACACAGCTAGGTGGAGGAGGTGACTGATGGCCTACATTATTTGAAGGGCTCTCAAAATACTTTTTTTTTGTGCACTCCAAAATTCTTAGACACTATTCAGAGGGATTCTCTGAAGGTTAAAGTATTTTGACTAGAAAAACATTACATGCCTCCCAGGTTAGGCTGCAGAAAAAGTTTGATTAACTGAAAAAACATTTTAAGTCTTCCATTTACCAACTTTTAAAAGAGGATCCTTTTAATAAGTTCAACTTTACTAATCAAATCAGTCCCAGTGTCTTGGAAGAAGCAAGACGTGACAGCTAGTGCTTACTTATAGAATAAACTTAGAAACACATTTGTCAATAGTAAATTAGAGAGGAAAACTGTTATTTTTAGAGTTGCTTAACCCCAAAAGACTTGTATAAGTTACTTAAATCTTTGTGTCTATATTCACGCCAATGTCATAATCTCTTGTTAATATACATATTGACCGAACTTCAACAGGTCTTGTGTTGCATAAAGCTCTGTGAAGTCCTAAGGAGTCATGGAAAATATTACAGGGACCCCGGTGGAAAAACACCAAACAGAACATAGGTGCTATCTTGGGAAGAACTAAGAAAGAAAGATTATTTGGGTTGTATGATGAGAATGTTTAGATATAACAGAGAGATGTTTCACCAAGAATCTATGGGTAACTTTGAAATGGTTCTGCTTATAGTGTCACATGGAAAACACACTATTTTCCTGAAAACCAAAGCTATCAATATCCAGGGGTAATTTTCTAAGGACCTACAAACTATCATATCTGATTCTTGACCATCACCATCTTTTCCAGGGATAGTTCTTGAAAGTTTTATTAGAGACATTTTTTTATATGATGGAAAATCCAGAGATGATTATAAAAAATGCATATTCTAGACTCTGGTTTTGTGAATAGGTAAGATGTAGATTACACTAGCCATGTAATAGATACGATTCATACTCTTTTATTCTTCGATTAAGATAGTTTTCTAATTGTTTGTTGCCAATATATGTAAATAACTTATTTTTATATTAACTTTGATAAATTCATTTATTAATTTTAATAATTTTTAAAATTCCTATATGACCAAACAACTACATTTTCTTGGGAAAAGGTGGTTATCTAGGCAATGTACAATCTCATAATTACATTTATCTTCTCTCTTTTGCCCTAAGTTGCTACCTTTACCCCTCATTCATGCATTGGATTGCAACATTTGATACAGTGTTAGCATGTAAACTTTGCTCTCGTCTTGTTTTCTAGAGAACCAGGGCTAAAACAGTCTCCAAAGTTCTTTCTTTGTTTAATGACTCCAAAGCCCCCCTCCGATTGTAATTCACTTTTCAAGGTCATACTGCTAGAACAGAGTGAGACTCAGAGCCAAACCAATCTGTCTCTCCATTCTCCCCATGCTCTTGCTAACCAAAGCTCTACACTATGCGTCTATTCCTGCTGTCCCAGTTTCCTTTCAGAAAGGCTTCCCTGTATCCTCCACATAACCAATTGAAAGAGGAAAGGAAAAATGGAATACTTACCTCTTTCTTCATGAAAAATTGTGGGCAGAACTTGTCTTCTTCTGCTCTACAAATGGAAATACTCAGGAGTTAGTCCTCAGAAAAAGATGGAGATCTTGCTGCAGAATGTCTATTGGCAAGTCATTTTCTCTTTGAAAGTTTTTCCTCTCTCCGCTTCTATCTTGCGATCTCGTTTTCCTTTGCTAAATTCTCTAAACATGTAAAATTAATGTCTTCACCTACTCTATTCTCCAGTTTCAAAAGTTACTCTGTGCATTCAATCCTATTCCCACCCGCGTTCCTGGAAGCTTTCTCCATCTATGTCTTCTCAAATCTCTTTAAAGTGTTTATCCTAACCAGAAGACAGGAAAGGCATTTTAGGTCCAATTAAATCAGCATCAGCTCAGATATATGTGGCAGTTCTCAAGTATGTGGGCATTCTCCTATTCCCAGTACATGGTTGCTCTGGGAATTGGCCATGAGACTCTTTGTGGAAGCATTAGGGCAACAGCTACCTTGCTTATTCCACTTACCAAACCTCCCTTTCAACCAAGTGGCTCCAGATGTGTGAATTAATTCAGATCTGGAAACAGGATAAGGAAACCTGGATTTCCATTACAGGTGCTAACATCATCCTTCAGCTTTGATAGTTTTTTATTAAACAAATCAAGCAACACATAGTCATCTCAGCACTTTTTTTTTTTGTCTTCTCTGTTCTCACCAAACATCATTGCTGTAGCTCCCTGTAGATCGTACACTCTGATTCTCACTCTTGCACTAACCTTGCTCTCTGTTATAGTAATCACATCTACTTCACCTCCAACAATTAAGCGCTGCCATCTAGCCTGGTTATGATGAAGGGTAGCAAGGACAAACACTGGGGGGAAAAAGATGACTCATATTGAGACTCCTGCTTCAGGTGAGACCTTTGCACAATCTACAGGAAAGGGGAGTTTTCTCTTCTGGTATGTGGGGAAGGGACTTATTTTGCTGGCTGGTGGAATTCAAGAAAACTGAGGTTATCATGGTTGTCTGATTTGTTGGGGCCTGGCATAGTGGCTCATACTTATAATCCCAGCACCATGAAAAGCTAAGGTGGAAGAATTACTTGAGTCCAGGAATTCAAGACAAGTCTGGGCAATATAGTGAGACAAAAATTTAAAAATTGGCTGGGTGTGGTGGTGTGTGCCTGTAGTCCCAGCTGTTCAGGAGGCTGAGGTAGGAGGATCACTTAATCCCAGGAGTTCAGGGCTGTGGTGAGCCATGATTGTGCCACTGTACTCTAGCCTGTGTGATAGAGTGAGACTCAAATTGAAAAAAAAAAGGAGACTGTCTGACTTATCAGCCTAAACTCACCACACTTTCTATCAGGTTGAAATTTCACTATAGAAGACCTATGATGTGCTTTCAGTCTCTTTTATAACTCTGACATCTGATAGTTAGACACTGGGCTTGATTTTCACACAGTCCTACCTGTGTCTGAAGGAAGCAAATAAATTCACTTTAGAACTACCACAGACACCCTCAGGCTTTCAAAGTGTGATTTAGGTTGGTAATTTGATGCTCTAACTAAGCCTCTCATTTTTTGGTTACAAATCTTCCACTGCTAACAAAAGTACCCACACACCACCATAACTTTATTATCATCATATTCCCCATACCAATCAAGAACAGCATCCCACTTGGCTCCCAATATCCTGCTTTTCACCCATATGGTATTGTAATTATCAATAGGTGAAAGCTTTAGCAATTGTTATTACCACAGTTGTCATCCATATTACCTCCATAAAGGTGGGAAATCGAATTCCAAAATCTCATTCCAAAGGACTGCTTTCTACGACTGATTATCTTAGAGCCAAGTTTACATTCTGATCTTGTGAAGCAAGAACGAAAAAAGCAGAGAAGTGGGAAGGAAGAAAAAACAAACTCAAGTTTGTGAGTTACCAAGTAGACCACAGCTTCACAAGAAAACCCAGCTGGTTATGTGGACATATGGAATGTTCCCAGTAAGGAAATATGAAACTTGTCTCTCAGAGCATTCTGTGGCAGGGGAGAAAATACAATTAGTGATTCCATCCACAATTTCCCATATTTGATTGTTCAACATTAACCTGTCTGGGTAGCTGCTGAGGAAGCCAGGGTCTCTATTGTTCTGGATGAGTAGGACCTACATGCTAGTTCCTGCATCTTCCATTGCTGAAGATTTTTACTCCTAGTAAAGACCATTAAAATCATTGAAAAGAAAAATCAGTGGCATTATGAGATGTGATGGAATCATGGTAGGGGTTTTTTCATCATAGGAGAAACATGAAGTACTGCTCATTCCAAATGGACCAGGAAGCAAGTTTTCATGACCCTTGGAATAGCCAGATCTGAGCAGATCTGTGGAGAAACATAAAGTGGGTCCTATAGCTATAAACGACATTTCTCTTTTTGTAAGCCTACTTTCTGGTTATTTAGAAATGACTCCTAGGGAGATGGAACATGCTTCTTTAATATTTCCCCTTGTAGCCTTGGGGCCAAGGTTACTTAATGACTGATTCAAACTCTGGCTTGTTTTGTATTTTCTGATAATTTATCCCCAGATTATCAGAGAGCAATGAACAAAACTAATTTTCTGCCCTCACTGAGTAATGTTCCAGTGGGAGAAATGGTCAGCAAACAAATAGAGATGTATAATATAATGCCATGTTAGGAAGTAAAATTAAGAAAAAAACTCCAATGACTAGAAAATGAGAGAGAGTGGACATACTGTAGTCAGGAAAGGTTTCCTTGAAGAATTGACACTCGAGTTGAGGTGAGGGATGTTAAAATGGCATTACATCAAGAGTATTTGTTCAACACATCTTTGTAGGTGCAAAGGACCCATCAGGCTTTGGAAATTGACTGTGGAAAGGACACTCACAGTTGCTGGTTAGGTGCTTACAGTCTAGGACTAAACAAAAGAGAATGGGGAAAATAAATAGATGTATGGGTTAAAAATGATTTTAAGATTTGGTGTCATAACCTTAAAAAAATGATATATGTATGAAGAGCTACTTTTGTTGTGATTGTGTTTTATAAAGTGATATAGAAGACTGCATTTTTAGTAACAATGGTACTTATATGCCCAGAGATTGCCAATATATAATGGAGATGGGATAGACTTTAAAGAATATTCTCAGAGATTTCAGTTATTCTGTGCTCTTGAACTTAAATGCTGTTAGAATAGACTTTCTCCTTTAATTGTTTCAGTAAAGAGTATTTTCTTGAAAATAGTGTTTAATATACTATAACAACTTTTCCACAACATGACCTTGCTTTATGATATCCTAAGTATTTGTAGTTCTGTACCTGGGTGCCTGAACTGCCTATATCATCCAGTATAAGTAGAAATGCACCAGTTTGAAGGACTATGCATAACAAATACATAATAGATGGAAAAACCAGATGAATTTTGGTTTATGAAATGTCTCAATTTATTTTTCAAATATTTTGGATTCGATAAAACCCTACTAGGTTTTGCCAAGAATGGTTCTCTCTTAATTTTTAAAATCATGTGCAATTTTGCAGAAATTTACTCCATATGTTTCTGTTTCATTTACACTTAAATCACCAAATATTGCTTTGTAGGATCTATTTGATGTCCAAGAAGCCATTTGAATTAGTCTGATACAGTTTTGTTTAAACTGAGATATAACTCCCATACCATAAATTTCATCCTTTAAAATATACAATTTAGCCTTTCTTAGTATCATCTCAAAGTTGTGCAACCATTGTCACTAATTGCAGAACCAATTCAAGTTTAAAGCACATTGTGCTAATGAAAGAAATGTTGAATTTTGACAGTAGGAAATGTATTCATGAGTTGCACAGTAAGGTTCTCCTCTATACTCTTGGTCAGAAACCTCATATGAGTTTTTGCTGGAGGCAAGAAACTTGCTGCAGACCTAATACTATACTCATAAGTTAGAATAGTTCTGTATTTAACAAAGTGTTTGCAGGTCTCAAGGGTTATTGCAAGGGTGAGTTTCTTTGCATTAAATAGTACGCCACTGTGGCTTAAGTTGAATATTCTACTGCTTTCCTCCTCAGACCCATTTCCCTACTGTTGATATTTTTGACAATTGTTTGACCTGTCAAAATTTATGACTAGTGGGTCCTGATCACACAATTTTTGGCTCAAAACAAAGTTCCTCCAGTTCTTACTTATGAGCCTATCCGGCTAAGCCACTGCCAGAAAAATGAGAGACTATATAAGGCCGACTTTGAAGACAGAATGTTCCCCTAGTGACCTCTGTGTATTAAATTTGGAACTGTCTGCTTAAGATGGAATGGGAATAATGAGTCATAAAACTTACTTTGTTAATCTTAGTGAAGTCTTTCAGATGGTATTTAAGGATATTTCTCCATTAGTTTCTTCAAAGATAAAATAAGATTCCCATCAGAACATTGATATCCCTCTTTATTAAGTTTGGTTCTCAATTAGATATATTGGATTTGGAACATAAGAAAATAGTGATCATAACAAATGAAATAAAATAGCATGATATAAATATATTTAGCCATAATTCCTAGTTTGTTTTTGTTTTTGTTTTTAGGAAAACAAAGACTTAATTTTAACAACACAATGTCAGTTCCCTTTCTCTAGGTCAAAGTGGGCCAGAAGGGGCTGAGAAGACCCAAATCACCAGAATTTGTTTTGAGAAACTATGGAGTTACAAGCTCATCAGATCCACTCTGCTTCCTCAGAGGTAGAACCTGAATAGTGAACTGGATTTAGAGGGATGATGGCAGGTAACCAGTATAATAGATATAGATGACTTCTCTGGTAACAGGGAAGAGCTACTAAATTTTGGAATGCAGATGGTTTTATACCACATCACATTTCTCTTGGATATATACTTCAGTATGTAGTAGTAGAATTGTTATGTCATATGGAAGTCCTCTTTAACTTTTTGAGGAGCCATGAAATGTTTTCCAAAGTGGCTGCACCATTTTACATTTGTGCAGGCCATACACCAGGGTTCCAATTTCTCCACATGTTCACCACACATTATTTTCCTCAAATAGTGCTGCTTAGCATATTGGGGCTCAATCATCCTATATAGCCTTTATTTCTCTTCCTTCGAAGGACTTTCCATCCAGGACCTGCCAAAGTCAGTTATGCCACCTGATCTTACTGCTTCCATCTGGAAGGTCAAGCCAAGGGGCCGCTCAAGTCTCCTGTGTTTGCTTCAGAGGCCTCGCTGATCCTCATCCCTTCCAGGGGCCTTGTGTTCTTGTAGCAGTTTCAGCTTGGAGCCAACTGGGCTACCGAACCGTCCTGGTGCGGGACGCTGGTGCACTTGATCCCGCGGGCCCACGCTGTCCACGGCAGCTCATGAGCTGGCATGCTGCGCCAGGCGCCGGCAGCAGACAGCGCGGGTGGAGCGGCCAATTCCTCGCTTTTAAGGACTCATGAAACTCAAGCTTTGGAAATTTGTGTTCTAAGATCCTTACTCCTTTTCTTTACATAAAATAAAACATGCTAGACTTTAAAAAAATTTTTCAAGTATCATGTTATTTGTGGAAATAATCAAGCTATGAGATTTCTTTTCATCTTTAAGACCCAGTTTCTTATTTTAAAAATGGGAATAACAATAGCTACTAAACAGAACTAATTGTAGAATAACTTAGACAATGGCTTGCATATGAAAAAGTGATTAGCACAGCTTCTGGCTCACCCAAGGTAAATAATCACTGAATTTTTCCTTGAGTGCTGGCTAATAAGTTGACTTATGATTAGACAACTAGAATTAGTTTCTATATTTGTTCTTCTAGGATATAAAAGAGTGTTTTAGTAATCACTGTTCCTTTCTGTGAATGCATTGCTTCATTGTAAAATAAACACAGTGTCAAATAAAAAGTGGTTTGTGTGTTTTCTATTAAGTATTTTGTAATGGAGCCACCATTTATTATGACCTTTACCATGAACCTGTAGTAAGAAGGTTCTTCCAATATGGTCTAGAGGTCTGAAAATTAATTTTTGCAGTATCTCATTAATTGTTCTTTCCCATATCAAGTTTAGGAAAAATTCTCAACAAAGCAGCAAATTTTCCTTTGCTCTGTTTTTACTCTTATGTCCCTAACTTGGCAGTGCTTTCTTTGTCTACATGACAACAAAATGTCTGGATGAAAAACAAAATATTCAATCATCTGGATGTTTTGTCTACACAATGCTACATGTTTTGATGTTATATAGACAAAACATCTAGATAATTGATTTTTTTTTCCTTTTCATCCAGATGTTCTGGCATTATTTATTCATAGTTTGTGTCTAGTTTACTAGTTATTGAAAAAGAAGAGAGTACACATGTAAGAGGCAACTTCAAATTACACAAAAAATGTATTGGATATTAGATCACAGGTGGGCATTTTTCTGCACTGAAATACTTTATTGATTGAATACCTACGATATCCACTTGGAATTTTTGTACTTCACATATATGAGACATTACAAAGAAAAAAGATGGTTGGATATACACAATGTCTAAAATACTGGTTACACATTATTTAAAATGGAGAGGGGCAAAACAAGAACGTTTAATAAAACAAATCCTTTGAGGCCATGACTATGGAAGACATGAATGTTTGCTTACAAAAGCCATTCTGAACCCCTATCTCTTTTTGTCTTCTAACATTGAGATCGAAAAACCAGACAATGGTTTCTTGGCCTCTTTGTTATGAGTGTGTAAACATTTTAGATAATGAGGCTATAAAAGAAACTGTGTTAAAGGATTCCTAAGAAACATAGCTTGTTTATTGATGAAAAGAATAGGGGCAAAAGGAGCTTATTGGTTCTGTTCCTTCCTCAGTCTTCCTGCATAGAATATAGATGTGATGTAGAGCTGCAGCAGCCATTTTGCAACCAAGAAGACATCCAGTATGAGGATGGAAAACCAGCAAGTGGTGGAGTAGAATGATACAAAGGCTCAGGTTCTAAAGATCCAAGATGGCCACCTAGTAGCAGCTGACTGGTATCTCTCTCACAGAGCAGACCAAGGAAGAGAACCCCAGCAGCCAGTGACCCCAAGCAGCTTGAGCAGGCCAAGACAGAGGATGTATCCCACATCCCACAGAGGACCCTTGGGACACACAGGGAGCAAGGAGAAGAGAGAGCAGGCAACAAGCTTTGGAGCCTGGTGGCACTATCTCCACCAGGCACTAGACTCACAATCAATTTGCAGTCCTGCCTTATATGTGAGAGGGGGTGAGTGCTGTTGAATGGTCTGCAATGGTTTCCCTCCTCGCCCCAACCCCCTCAGCCACACAGGTCTCAGATTCCATGCAGGAGGCAGCCTGGATATAGCACAGCAACATGCTGCCAGAGCCCATGTGAAGCTGAGAGCCCATCTAAACTCAGAATGCCTATGATCAGTCAATTGCTTGAGAGCACATACCTTGCTGGCAATGCTTGGTAGTCAGCCCCCAGACTGAGAAAGATCACCTGCTGGTTTCACTCACCATAAAGGTAGGTTCTGCCACAATGTATGCTGACTTGGAGCAAGCTTTGACAGATTCTGCTGCTTTTGAGTTCTGAGCATAGGTCAGTCTTTGGCAGGGGAGGAGAAGTTGAGGTGGTGCCTGGTGGCCCTGTCTCCCCATGGGAACACTTCTAGGTGGTGGACAGTGCTGCAACTCTGGCAGTGCTGCCACTCTGGCAGTACTGCCACAGAGGTCAGGGGGCACATCCCCCCATCTTGATCCCCACAGAGAGTTTGCAACTGGGGTCAGAAAGCAGTCTAACCAGTCTGACTGTGGGAAAAACTTTGCAGCAGAAAGTCACTCTAGTGTTGAGCACTGCCTAACAGGAAAGGTAAAGCTGGAGTAGCAGCCCTTTTTTCCCCATGTGAACTCTTTTGAATGGTAGAAAAGACCCTAGGGCAGTTAGACCATATCTAACTACAAAACAACACCACATATAAAAAATAAAAAGAGAAGAGTTTGTCCTTGTAAATGAGGAGGAACCAACAAAAAAAGTCACAAATCCCCAAAGCCTTAAAGAGGTATCACCCACAAAATTGCCTCCCAGACTCTGAACAATGGAACTCATCCAGAACAACCTGTCCCTGATGACAGCAAAACCTGTGGGAAGAGTGAGATTATGTAAAGAGACCAAATATACAGTTGATTGGCATCCCCAAGACAGAAGGGGAAACTGAAAACACCCTGGAACAAGACTTCCAAGAGGTCATCCAGTAAAAATTTTCCTATCTCACTATAGAGGTGAACATCCAAACACAAGAGATCTAGAGAACTTTTGCAAGATATTACACGAGAAGACTATTCCCAGGACACATAGTAATCCATCTCCACAAGGTAAACACGAATGTAAAAATCCTAAAGGGCTAGAGAAAAGGGGCAGGTCACCTACTGAGAAAGACCCATCAGAATTGCATCAGAGTTCTGAGCAGAAACCTTAAGTCAGAGGGATGGAGACCCCATCTTTAACATTCTTAGACACAAGAAATCCTAGACAAGCATTCTCTACCCCACTAATCTAAGCTTCACTAGTGAAGAAAAATTAAAGTTCTTCCCAAACATCCATTTCACAAGAGAATATGTTACCTCCAGACAAGCTCTTCAGGAGATACTTAAGAAAGTTCTCAGCACAGAAATGAAACTATGATTCTACCATCACAAAAGCACAGGCAAACACAGAGTTAACAGAGCCTACAGATCAACCACAAAATCATAAAATCTTAGGAAAGAAAGAAAGAAAGAAACTTTTTTTTTTAAAGAAGCAAAGCAACTTCTTAAGAGCATTATGACAAAGACAAACTTTTACATATCAATAATTAACTTGAATGTGAATGGACTGAATGTGCCACTAAAAAGGTAAAGAGTAGCAAATTAGATAGAGAAACATTATCCACAATTCTGCTGCCTCCAGGAAAACCATTTCACTGCAAAAGATACCCACAGGCTCAAAGTAAGGGGCTGGAGACAGATCTTCCAGGCAAATGGAAAACAAAAAAGAGTAGGGATAGCTATTCATAAATAAGACAATATAGACTTCAAACCAATAAAGTTAAAAAGGACATTGAAAGACACCACATAATGATAAAAGACTCAATTCACCAGCAAGAAATACTCATTTTAAATATATATGCACAAGCTGGGCTCGGTGGCTAAGTCTGTAATCCCGTGCTTTGGGAGGCTGAGGTGAGTGGATTGCCTGAGCCCGCAGGTTCAAGACCCACCTGGGCAACTTGGCGAGACCTCATCTCTACAACAAATCAAAAATTAGCCGGGCGTGGTAGTGCGTGTCTGTAGTTCCAGCTACTAGGAAGGCTGAGGCGGAAGGATTGCTGGAGTCCAGCAGGTCAAGGCTGCGGTGGCCAGGAGCGGCCACTGCACTCCAATCTGGGCGACAGAGTGAGACTCTAACTCAATATATATATATATGCACTAAACACAAGAGCACCTAGATTTGTAGAACTATTGCTATATAAACTAAGAGATGACATAGATACCCATACAATCATAGTTGGAGATTTTAATAGCCTGCTATTAGCCCTAGATAGATCATCAAGGGAAAAAATCAACAAGGGAATCCAGAAGCTTAACTCAACACTTGACCAACTGGATCTAATAGACATCTACAGAACACTTCACCCACCCAACAACTATAGAATATACATTCTACTCATCTACTCATGGAACATACTCCAATACCGATCACATTCTCAGGCATAAATCAAGTGTGAACAAATTTCAAAAGGTTAAAATAATACCAAGCATCTTCTCAGACCACAGTGGAATAAAAATAAATCATCACCAACAGGAGACCCCCAAAACACACAAATACATGGAAATTAAGCAACATGCTTCTGAATGACTTTGGATCAACACAGAAATCAAGGAAAAAGGAAAAAGATTCCTTGAAACAAATGAAAACAAAGACAAAACATATAAAAACCTCTGTGATACTATGAAATCAGTGCTGAGAGAGAATTTTATAGCATTACATGCACATATCAAGAAAATAGAGGAATCTCAAATAAGCAGCCTAATGTCACATCTAGGGGAGTAAGAAAGACAAGAACAGTTAAATCCTAAATTCAATAAAATAAATTCATATTATTCAGATAATGTCACTATTGCAGGAAATAGGAGTCCAAAGTATTATAGAATCGAACAATAAGACAAAAATTGGCTTTTTGAAAGAATAAATACGATGTATGATGTACAGATCCTTGACCAAAAAGAGAAAAAGAGAGAGAAAGACAGACAGAGAGAGAGAGAGAGAGAGAGAGAATGTTCAAATAAACAAAATTAGAAATGAAAAAGGTGATGTCACACCTGACCCTAAAGGAATTCAAGTGTATCAGAGATTACTATGAACATCTGTATGCAAATAAACTAGAAAATCTAGAGGAAATGAAGGAATTCCTGACATCACACAACCTCCTAAAGCTAAAACATGAAAAATTGAAACCCTAATTAGACCAATAACAATCCAAGAAATTGACTCAGTGATAAGAAACTTCCCTGCCAAAAAAGTTCTGGACCAGATGTTTTCTCAGCTTAATTCTATGAGACATACAAGAATGAGTTGATACCAATCATATTGAAAGTATTCCAGGTAACTGAGAAGGAAGGAATTCTCCCTAGCTCATTCTATGAAGCTAATATCGTCCTGATACCCAAAGTTGGCAAAGACCTAATAAGAAAAGAGAATTACAAGCCAACCTCCGTGATGAACATAGATGCAAATATTCTCAACAAGATTATAGCAAATTGTATCCAACAACACATTTCAAGGATCATCTATCATGACCAAAGGGCTTCATTCCCAAGATGCAAGACTGGTTCAACATTCATAAGTCTATAAATATAATTCATCACATCAACAGTTGCAAAATCAAGAACCACATGATTATCTCATTAGACACAGAAAAAGCATTCGATACAATCCAGCAGCATCCCTTCTTGATAAAAACCCTCAAACACCTAGGCATCAAAGGAACACTCCTCAAAGCAATAAGAGCCATCCATGAAAAACTTGCAGCCAACATCATGCTTAATGTGCAGAAGTTGGAAGCAAGAACTGGAACAAGACAGGGATGCCTACTCTCACCTCTCCTATTCAACATAGTTTTGGAAGTCCTAACCAGAGCAGTCAGGCAAGAGAAGGAAATCAGATGTATCCAAATTGGAAAAGAGGAAGTTAAGTTATTCCTCTTGTGGATGATATGATTATAATTCTATACCTAGAAACCCCTAGAGAGTCTGTCCAAAATCTCTTCACACTGATAAACAACTTTGGTAATGTCTCAGGATACAAAATTAATGTGCAAAAGACAGTTGCATTTCTATTCAACAACAACAAGCAGACTGAGAACCAAATAAAAAGCACAATTCCATTCATAATAGCCACAAAAACGAAATATCTTGGCATCCACCTAACCAGAGAAGTGAAAGACCTTTACAATGAGAACTGCAAAACACTACTCAAAGAAATCAAGGATGACACAAACAAATGGAAAATCATCCCATGTTCATGGATTGGAAGAGTCAACATTGTCAAGATGTCCATCCTACCCAAGGCAATCTACAGATTTAATGCAATCCCTATCAAATTGCCAACATCGTTTTTTCACAGACCTAGAAAAGACAATACAGAAATTCATATGGAAGCAAAAAAGAGCACAAATAGCTAAAGCCATCCTCAGTAAAAAGGAACAAAGCTGGAGTCAACACACTTCCAGACTTTAAATTTTATTACAAGGCTACAGTAACCAATACAGTATAGTATTAGTACAGAAATAGACATATTGACCAATGGAACAGGACAGATAACCTGGAAATAAAACCACAGTCCCTCAACCAACTCGTCTTCAACAAAGCCACCCAAAGCAAACATTGGAAAAAGTAAAAAAATATGTGGCAAATGGTGCTAGGAAAATAGCCACATGCAGAGGAATGAAACTGGACTCCTACCTATCACGATACACAAAAATTAACTCAAAACGGATCAAGGACTTAAATGAAAAACCTTGAACTATAAGAATCTTAGAAGAAAACTCAGGGAATACCTTCCTGGACATCAGAGGAGGCAATGAATTCATGGTCAAGTCCTCAAAAGGAAATGCAGCAAAAGCTAAGATTGACAGATGGGACCTTATCAAACCGAAAAGTTGTTGCACTGCAAAAGAAACCATCAAGAGAGTAAAGAGACAGCCTGTATAATGGGAAAAAATATTTGTAAGCTGTACATCGGACAAAATATTTACAAATAATTCAAATGAATTGACAGGAAAAAAAACAAACAACCCCATTAAAAAATGGGCAAAGGATGTGAACATATGCTTCTCAAAGAAAGACATACAAACAGCAAACATGAAAAAAATGCTCAGCCTCACTAATAATCAGAGAAATGTAAATCAAAACTGCAATAAGATACCACCTAACATTGGTACGGATGACTATCATTAATAATTCAAAACAAACAACAGGTGCTGGCATGGCTGTAGGAGAGTAAACCAGTTCAGCTTTTGTGGAAGGCAGTGTGGTGATTTCTCCAAGGACAAAAGATTGAGCTTTCATAAGATCCAGCAATCCCTCTTCTAGGAATATACCCAGAAGAACATAAATCACTCTACTAAAAAGAGACCTGCACATGTATGTTTACTGCAGCACTATTCACAATAACAAAAACATGGAACCAACCCATATGTCCATCACAAATGGACTGGATAAAGAAAATGTGGTACATATATAGGATGGAATATTTTGCAGCCATAAAAAAGAACAAAATGATGGCCTCTGCAGCAACATGAATGTAGCTGGAGACCATCATATTAAGTGAACTATCACAGAAACAGAGAACTGAATACTGCATGTTCTTATAAGCACTGGTCACACAAGCACAAAGGTGGAATCAGCAGATGCTGAACACTGCTAGGGGAGGGAGGAGAGAGGGAAGCATGTGGCAACACATTGGGTACCTGGTCCACTTAATCTGCATGCAACTTACTTATGTAGTAAATTCTCACTTCCCACAACTCTAAAATACAAAATTTTTTAAAAGGACCAACTTCACTCTCCCATTCTCTTATCCCCCCCAAAAAGCACAAGTTCTTGATACCATTGTTGAGTTGTTGATTTATTCTTGGGCCTCCCACCTTCAAACTTTTATTAAGTAAGTTTTCTTAGGCTTTTAGCTACTGTTATTTATGTATTTTATTACTTTCATCTGAAAACACTCCTAAGTGATAAAATGCTGATATTATGTACCTTTAACACCTAATAAAACAGTAGCAAAGATTTCCAAACTGTCTTATCCAATATCTTAACTGTAAAATTAGTGTGAAAATAACACTGGAGCCTAAATCTCCTGGCTCTTGCCACCAGAACACACTGGGTTTCTGAAGGCACTAAGTATTGACCAGTCAAATGACTGGGACTTAGAAAAAGGTAGTTAATGTGCCACAAACCAATAGAGATAACACAAAAATTATTCAAACATACTTAAAACCAGCATAGTAGATTCCTTTTCTTTGTTATATATGGAACATATCAGAGCAGCTTTTGAGGTTTTAAAAGCTGTAGGGACGAAGAATCAGAATTCAATATCTGATACTCTATCTGTTCCAAAACAATTTTCTCTGGATCCCTCAAGAATTTTGCTTTTAGGCAGAGTTTTAGTGATAAGAGATTTTGTTAAATGGGGGAAAGAAGTTTTATCAGTCAGAGTTGTGTGTACATCCAATTCTCTGCACTTGTCAGAGATACACTCTCAGGACATGTACTTATCAGCTTAGTTTCCTCATCTTTAATATGGTGCTAATTTAATTCACCTCTTCCATTCTTGTGAAGATTAAATAAGATGATATGTGCACAGCACCTAACTCAGTCTGGCACATAGATGCAATTTAATAAATAGTAGCTATTGGGATCATTGACAAACTAACAGACTACCAGATCCAGATGATACAAATGCTCTGAATAGTTGCTTTTTTTACCCAAGTGACTTTCTCAAGCTTACATATGTAAAATTTTTGTATTTTAGAGTTGTGGGAAGTGAGAATTTTCTACATAAGTAAGTTGCATGCAGATGAAGTGAACCAGGTACCCAGGTCTTGATAGAGGATTTAGAAAAAGACTATGTTAACTCTGGTGCCCCATAATGCACCAAGAGTTCAATGATATGTTGACTGTGGCTTGTAACACTCCCATCAGTAAAATTATGGCTCAGGTTAATATTGGGAATCATCTGACAACTCAGTTCTCTGCTTATATGAAAGACCCGAGGGAGTCATCAAACTACCTGAAAGCTAAATTCTGTTTTTTAATAGATGTACTCACCACAGTGAATAAGTTACTTTCAATCTCCATTTAACGAGCCTCTTGTCAAAGCACCTTGATAGTTTATATCCTAAAAAAGGAAATTAAAGTATGAACAGTGAGCCAAATGCTATGACTAGTCACACACGCATATACCAAGCTCCAAATTTTAGTAAGCTCTTGTTTCAGTAAATTCAGCTTACTGTGTGTTTTCACAAAATAACAACTACCAGGAAGTCCTTTCTGTTCTGAATTCTCAAATGCAAAATAAAACCCTGGGCTCTGGCTGAAAGGTAGAACCTGGCATTTGATTCCCAATGCAGGGGGTGCAGTTGGAGTGAGAGAACAAAAATCTCAGCTTCGTTGTTTTTGCATTGTATGATGTTTTCTATGAACCTGGAAGAGGCCCACAAAGGAAAGACAGTTGGTTTTTAGAAACTAGCCTTGGTTTTTTGCCTGGGACACTGAATATCAGGAATCCATTCCTAATGAAAAGCAAACAGAAAATCACTACTTTTCCCCATACATTCCTCACATATTTATACTTGAACATATTCTGTGGAGATGGTTTTTTTCTATGTGTTCTGCATTTGGAGAGTGGGCACAGGAAAGCTTCATCTGGAGAGTTGCGGCTAAAATAACAAACTGGTAGTTAACCCTTGTGTGCTTGTGAAGCATTTGACCTACAACTCCTCTGCCATCTTCATGGCTAGGTGTCCAGATGCATAATTAATCATGGGTCAGCCAAGTTCACTTTGTTCCTCAAGAAGTAGAGAGTCACACTGTTTCTAATCTTGTCAGCTTGGCTCTAACATATTGCTCTATCATTATTCAATGACTTTCATGTTATCCTTAGGGATAGAGAAGTAATTCATCCTTTTCGATTTCTAGGCAATCTCATTACTTCTAAAGTGGGCTCGTTGAAATAGAAAAAGTTCCTGAGGAGATGTCAAAGCCTCAGTTACTTGTTAGTTACACAACTAGGTTCAAGCTACCTACCTCTAGCTGGTTCAGTTTCCTCATCACTAAAAGAGCAACAGCGGCTGCCCAGCATGTAACAAAGTTCTGGTGAAGAATGTTGAGTGAAATCACCTGGAAAAATGTAACATACCACATGAGTGGGAGGTATTAACCTATGGCATACTAAGAAATTTCAAAAACAGTTTCAGATGATTAATTTTCAAAGACTTATGTAAAAATATACCATTTTAAATTAAAAACTTCATTATGAGGTACTTACAGATTCACATGAAGTTGGAAGAAATAATACAGAGAGACCCAGCATACTCTTTACCTTCTAAGGGCTTCTTCCTTAGTCAGTTCAGGCTGCCATAACAAAATCCCATAGACCATGTGGCTCAAACAACAGAAATTTATTTTCTCATAGTTCAGAAGGCTAGAAGCCCAAAATCAAGGTGCCAGCCCAGCATGATCAGTTTCTGGTGAGAACTCTCTTCTTGGCTTCTTTTATTTTTACTTCTATTTTATTTTATTTTTTAATTTTAAAGGTGTAGGGTACAATTCAGGATTAGGTAAAAAGTGGCTACCATACAGTTAAAGTTTGGGCCTCCCTTTCCCCACTTCGCCTGCTTTGAGATGAGTTACTTTTATTGATGTTATGTGCCCTCCCATCCCTCCCCTGGCAGTTTCCAGCTACTGCCAATCCCTTTCTTATAGTATTATGGTAAATGTTCAGGGTCTGCTTATGAGTGAGAACATGTGGTATTCAGTTCTTTGTTTCTGTGATAAATCAATGAATATGATAGACTCTAAATCCATCCAAGTTGCTGCAAAGTCCATAATTTTGTTCTTCTTCATGGTTGTGTAATATTCCATCATGTGTATGTACCACATTTTTTAAATCTGGCCCAGTTTTGATGGGCAGCACAGTTGTTTCCATGTTTTTGCTATTGTAAATTGTGCTGCAATAAGCATGTGTGTGCAGGTATCTTTTTTGTAGAGTGATTTAAGTTCCTCCAGGTATATTTCCAGAAGGGAGATTGCTGGGTCATATGGAAGGTCAATTTCTAGTTCTTTTAGGAATTGCCACACTGTTTTCCATAGAAGCTGAACTAATTTGCATTCCTACCAACAGTGTAGAAGCATTCCCTTTTCTCTGCATCTTTGCCAGCAACTGTTGTTTTTTGTTTATTAATGATGGCCATTCTTACTGGAGTTAGGTGGTATCTCAATGTTGTTTTGATTTGCATTTCTCTGTTGATGAGTGAGGCTGAGCATTTTTTCATATGTCTGCTAATTGTTCATATGTCTTCTTTTGAGTAGTGTCTATTCATGTCTTTTGCCCACTTTTGAATGAGGCTGTCTGTTTTTTCCTTTCGGCACATTTGAGTTCCTTTGTAGATTCTGGATGTTAGGCCTTTGTCAGATATGCAGTTGGCAAATATTATATGCCATTTTGTGGGCTGTCTCCCTGCTCACTAGATGGTTTCTTTTGCTTTGCAGAAGTTTTTCAGTTTGATGAAGTCCTACTTGTCAATCTTATCTCTTATGGCATGGGCTTTTGGGGTTTTGATCAGAACTGTTTCCATATGAATTTCTGTATTGTTGTTTCTAGGTCTGAGAAGAGTGGCGTTGGTAAATTAATGGGTATAGCATTGAATCTATAGATTGCCTTTGGTAGGATGGACATCTAAACAATATTGATTCTTCTAATCTATGAGCATGGAATATCTTTCCATTTGTTTTTGCTATCTTTGACTTCTTTGAACAGTGTTTTGTTCTTTTCATTGTAAAGGTCTTTCACTTCTCTGGTTAGGAAGATGCTGAGGTATTTCATTATTTGTGTGTGTGTGTGTGAGACTACTGAGAATAGGATTTGGCTTTTTATTTGGTTCTCTGCCTATTTTTTGTTGGTATATAAGAATGCAACTGTCTTTTGCAATTATATTGTACCCTGAGATTTTGCCAAAGTCTTTTTATCAGTGCAAGGAGGTTTTTGACAGATTCTCTTGGATTTATAGGATTATATCATTAGCAAAGAGGGATAACTTGATTTCTTCTTTTCTTATTTGGATACCCAATTTCTTTCTCTTGTCAGATTGCTTTAGCTAGAACTTCCCAAACTTTGTTGAACAGGAGGGGTGAGAGTGGGCATCCTTTTCTTGTTCCAGTTTTCAGGGAACACTAGCTTCCAGTTTCTGTCCGTTTAGTATTATGTTGGCTGTGGGCTTATCATACATGGCTCTTACTATTTTGAGGTATGTTCCTTTATGCCTAGGTGCTTGAGGGTTTTTATCAAGAAGGATTGCTGAATTTTATTGAAAGAATTTTTTTCACATCTAATGATATATTCATGTGGTTCTTGTTTTCACATCTGTTGATGTCTTGAATTACGTTTGTGGTCTTGTGGATGTTGAACCAGCCCTGCATCCCAAGGATGAAACCTACTTGGTCATGGTGGATGATTTTTGAGATGTGTTGTTGGATCTGATTTACTAGAATCTTGTTCAGAATTTTTGCATCCATATTCATCAGGGACATTGGCCTGTAGTTCTCCTTCTTTGTTTGATCTTAACCCAGATTGGTTTAAAAAAATGATTTGAGGAGAGTTCCTTCTCAATTTCCTGGCATACTTTCAATAGAATTGGTATTAGCTCCTCCATGTACGTTTTGTAGAAATCCCCTGGAAATCCAATGGATTCAGGGATTTTTTTTCTTTATAGATAGTTTCCTTATGAAAGAGTCAATTTCCTGGGTTGTTATTGGTCTATTTAGGATCTCAGTTTCTTCTTGGGAGGTTGTGTGATGTTAGAAAGTCCTCCATTTCATTTAGATTATTGAGTTTGTTTCCATACAGGTAGGCATAGTACTCTCTGATAGTCATCTGCATTTCCTCAGGGTCAGTTGTGGCTTGATCCTTTGCATTTCTGATTGTGTGTTTATTTGAGATTTATCTCTCTTTTTCTTGGTCATTCTGGCTAGGAGTCCATCAATCGGGACCATCAATCTTGCTTATCCTTTCAAAGAACTAGCTTTTTGTTTCACTGATTTTTGTTTTCCATCTCCTGTCTTTGGGCTTTTACTTTTGGTGATCTAGATTCTTCTGCTGAAGTTAGGGTTTTGATGGTCTTGCCTTTCTAGCTCCCTTAGGTGATTTAATAGGCTGTTAAATTGTTCCCTATTTTCTTGAAGTGTGTTCATAGAGATATAATAAATTCCCCTCTTAGTACTGATTTCATGGTATACCAGTGGTTTGGGTAAGATGTTTCTTTGGTTTCATTTGTTTCTAGGAATCTTTTAATTTCTGTTTTGATTTCTGTGTTGATCCAGTTGTTGTTCAGTATCATGCTATTTAGTGTCCATGTCTTTGTGGGTTTGGGGGGAATTTTGTTGGTGGTGATATTTATTTGTATTCCACTGTGGTCTGAGAAGGTGCGTGGCAGTATTTCAATCTTGTGAAATTTGTTTATGATTGATTTGTGGCCAAGGATGTGGTTGATCTTGGAGTACATTCCATGTGGTGATGAGCACAATGTATATTCTGTGGTTGTTGGGTGGAATGTTCTATAAGTATCTACTAAGTCCATTTGGTCAAGCGTCAAGTTGAGGTTCTGATCTCTTTGCTGATTTTTTTGCCCTGGTGATCTATTTAGGTTTGTTACTGGGGTATTTAAGTCTCCAGCTATGATAGTGTTAGAATCAATATCTTTTTGTAGTTTACTTAGTAGCTGTTTTATAAAGGTTGGTGCTCCTGTGTTGGGTGTATATATGTTTAGGATGGATATTTCTTGTTGAGGAGTCAAATCTTTTATCATTATGAGTGTCCTTCCATATCTTTCAAAATTTTTGATAGCTTAAATGTTGTTTTGTCTGATATTAAGATCATGAGTCCTGCC
>CAUYQG010277132.1:0-24591 GCA_963574415.1 Tarsius wallacei
GGGGGGGAGGGTGAGGGCGATGGGATTAATGGTGGTAAATATCTGTCTGGGGATGGGGAGACACCTCTTATCATCAAGGGTGCCTGAACAAAGCATTTTGGTATGCCTAACCCCTAACTGTACCCCACAATACCATAATAAAATTTAAAAAAAACAAACAAAAAACAAAGACATTCATTTTGGGAAGACTTAAAGAAAGAACAATATTAGACTTAAAAATAAAGTTAAAACTGCAGAGACAGCAAAATTATATCATATTTTGTGAACATCTATAAGGCAACATATTTGAAATAAAAATAAAATATAATATCAGAAATGTATAATTTTCATATATATACCAAATATAAACAAAATTTGAATAAAAGTGTAACCATTAAAATAGGTAACTTAAATTAAATTAACATTTTCTCATTGCAGCTATAAGATTATACTACCAAGTCCACCTGATACATTTAAACTACATTACACTTACAGAAACTCTTCCGAAAAATAAAAATTTGGCAACCCACTGCAATTCCATGATTGTGGTCAAAGCTTTATGCAAAAATAAAAACAGAACTTAATGCTTAAAACATTACAGATCAATCTTACTTCGATTATTCATGCAGATAGTGGTAAAGTTTGGGGATGTCATCCTTAAAGTCACTGGATCGCAGATGGTTCTCTTCAATCTGTATGATGACTGGCTTAAGACTATTTCCTCTTACAAGGCTTTCTTCTGTCCCATCCTGATTCTTTGTGTCCTGCATGTGAACGATGACTGGGCGAAGGTGATCCTGAAGCCGGACAAGACCACTATTACAGAACCATATCACATCCGACCCACTCTGACCGACGAGGAGTGGATCAAGGTGGACGTGAAGCTCAAGGATCTTATCTTGGCTGACTATGGCAAGAAAAACAATGTGAATGTGACATCTCTGGCACAATCAGAAATTCAAGACATCATCCTGGGTCTGAAGATACCAGCACCATCACAGCAAGGACAACAGATAGCTGAGATTGAGAAGCAGACCAAGAAACAGTCACAGCTGACTGCAACACAAGCATGGTGACGAGATCATCACCCCTACCACCAGCAACTATGAGACCCAGACTTTCTCAATGAAGACTGAATAGAGGGTCAGGGTCATCTCTGCTGTCAATCTGCATCTAAGGACAAATCACATCTATGTTTCATCTGATGACATCAAGAAGACTGGTTATACCTATATTCTTCCCAATAATGTGCTTAAGAAGTTCATCTGCATATCTGACCTTTGAGCCCAAATTGCAGGATACCTATATTTGGTGAGCCCACCAGATAACCCCCAAGTAAAGGAGATTCACTGCACTGTGATGGCACCACATTGTGTAGGGCACCCACCCAACTGTGCACCTGCCTGGTCAGCTGCTCCAGCATGAGTACCTCAAGGAGATGGAGCCCTTAGTTTGGATCCACACTCAGCCAAATGAGTCCCTCCAGTTATCACCCCGGGATGTCACCACCCATGCCAAGATCATGGGTGATAACCCATCTTGGAATGGTGAGAAGACCATTATCATCACATGCAGCTTCACACCAGACTCCTACACACTAACAGCCTATAAGCTGACCCCAGTGGCTATGAATGGAGTTGCCAGAACACAGACAAAGGCAACAACCCCAAGGGCTACCTACCTTCGCACTATGAGAGGGTCCAGATGATGCTGTAGGACCGCTTCCTCAACTTCTTTTTGGTCCCTGCCCAGTTCTCATGAAACTACAACTTTATGGGTGTACAGCATGATCCCAGCATGAAGTATGAGTTGTAGCTGGAAACCTCATAGAGTTCTACTGCAAGGTGCACAGACCCTCCTACTTCCTCAACTTTGCCCTCCTGCAAGAGGGTGAAGTCAACTCCGCAGACCACATGGACCTATATGCCTAATTGTTTCCTTATTTCCTCCTGCTTCGGACTCTTCAGAAGCAGTCCCTGCAGACAAGCTGGTGACATTCAGCAGCTTGGCTCCTTTTCCCTCTATTTGTGCTTGTTGTGTTGTTGATCTCCCCATGGTTTGCATCCTGAATACAATTTAACAATAAATTTTGTATAAGTAGAGAAAAAGACACTAAAACCAATATATGTAAAATCAAGGTTATAGCATAATTTAATTAGCTTCATCTATGTAAACTAGACTTATACCTGAGACTTTGCCAAAGTCCTTTATGAGTGCAAGGAGGTTTTTAGCCAATTCTCCTGGGTTTTCAGGGTATAGAATCATGTCGTCTGCAGACAGATAACCTGACTTCCTCTTTTTCTATTTGGATACCCCTGATCGCCTTCTCTTCTTTGATTACTCTATCTGGGACTTTCAAAACTGTGTTGAACAGGAGGAGTGAGAGTGGACATCCTTGTCTTGTTCCAGTGTTTAGGGAAAATGGTTCCAGTTTTTGTCTGTTTAGCAGTAGGCTGGCTGTGGGTTTCTTGTAGATGGATCTTACTATTTTTAGGTATATTCTGTCTATGCCTAGATGTTCAAGGGTTTTTATCAAGAAGGGGTGCCAGATTTTATCAAAAGCTTTTTTCTGCATCTAATGATATAATCATGTGGTTTTTGTTTTTACATCTGTTGATGTATTTAATTACATTTATGGTCTTATGAATGTTGAACCAGCCTTGCATCCCTGGGATGAAGGCTACTTGGTTGTGGTGGATGATTTTTTGAGATGTGTTACTGAATCCGGTTTGCTAGGATCTTGTTGAGAATTTTAGCATCTATGTTCATCAAAGATATTGGCCTGTAGCTCTCTTTCTTTGTTGGGTCTTTACCTGGCTTGAGTATCACTGTGATGCTAGCTTCATAAAATGATTTGGGGAGAGTTACATCTTTCTCAACCACTTGGAATACTTCCAATAGGATTGGTATCAGTTCCTCCTTGTATGTTTTGTAGAATTCTGCTGGAAAGCCATCTGGTACAGGGCTTGTTTTTGTAGGTAGTTTTTTTTTTTTATGACATAGTCAATTTCCTTGATTGTTATTGGTGTATTTAAGGTCTCAATTTCTTCTTGTTTCAACCTAGGGAGGTTGTGTGATATCAGAAAGTTCTGCATTTCCTTTAGGTTTTCACTTTTGTTTCCATACAAACGTACATAGTAGTTGCTGATAATCTTTTGTATTTCTTCAGGGTCAGATGTTACTTCATCTTTTGTGTTTTTGGTTGTTTATTTGGACTTTTTCTCTCTTTTTCTTGGTCATTCAAGCTAGGGAACGATCAATCTTGTTTAACTCTTCAAAGAATTAGCTTTTTGTTTCACTGATTTTTTGTATTATCTTTTTGTCTTCTATGTCCCTGATTTAGGCATTTATTTTGGTGATCTGAATTCTTCTGCTGAAGTTAGGGTTTTGATGGTCTTGCTTTTCCAGCTTCCTTGGGTGACTTGTTAGGCTGTTAACTTGTGATCTTTCCATTTTCTTCATGTGTTTTTGTGGAGATATGAATTCCCCTCTTATTACTGTCTTCGTGACATCCCAGAGATTTTGGTAAGATGTTTCTTCATGTTCATTTGTTTCCATGTATCTTTAATCTCTGTTTTGATTTCCATGTTGACCCACGAGTTGCTTAGCATCATGCTCTTTAGTGTCCATGTCTTTGTGGGTTTTGGGGGAACTTTGCTGGTGTTAATATTTATTTTTATTCCACTGCAGTCTGAGAAGGTGTATGGCAAAATTTCAATTTTATGAAATTTGTTTATGCTTGATTTATAACCAAGGATGTGGTCTATCTTAGTGTGCATTCCATGTGATTATGAGTAGAATGTATATTCTATGGTCATTGGGTGGAGTGTTCTGTAGGTATCAATTAAGTCCATTTGGTCAAAAGTCACATTGAGGTTCTGGATCTCCTTGTTGATTTTTTGTCCTGATGATCTGTCTAGGGTTGTAAGTGGGGTATTAAAGTCCCCAGCTATGATAATGTTAGAGTCAATATCTTTTTTAAGTTTGCCTAGAAGCTGCTTTATGAGTTTGGTACTCCTGTGTTGCATGCATATATGTTTAGGATGGATATTTCCTGTTGATGGATTGAACCTTTTATCATTATGTAGTAACCTTCTGCATCTCTTTTAGCTTAAAGGGTATTTTGTCTGATATTAAGATCACAATTCCAGCTTTCTTTTGTTTCCCATTTGCCTGAAAATTTGCTTCACATCCTCTTACTTTGAGTCTGTTAGTGTCCTTTCTGGTGAGATGAGTCTCTTGGAGACAATATATTGTTGCCTATGATATTTTATCCATTTTGCCATTCTATGTCTTTTCTCTGGTGCATTTAGTCCATTGACATTCAGGCTAATTATTGAAATGTGAGAGTTTATCCCTGTCATAAGGTTCTTATAGAGTTGTTGTGGTTCCTGTTTGTTGCCTTTCTTTTGGTTTTGGGGTTGGTTCATGTGTGTTTTCAACCTTTCTCCTGCACTCTTGTAAAGAACATTGTCCTTCTTTTTTCCTTTTCTTTCTGTGTTTATACTTTCTTAAGTGTTTCTTGTAGAGGTACTCTAGAAGCAGCACAAGTTCTTAGGGAATGAATGTCTGGGAAAAATTTTGCTTCTCCCTCGCTGATGAAGTGAAGCTTAGTTTAGATGGGTAGGTTATTCTTGGTTGAAATTGTTTATCTTTGAGAACTTTGAAGATTTGGCTCCATGATCTTCTAACCTGAAGTGTTTCTGTAGATAAATCTGCTGCTATTCTAATTAGTCTTCCCTGATAGGTAATCTGACCTCTTTCTCTTGCTGCCTTTAGGATTTTTTCTTTTATACCTAATTTATTAAGGCAAATTATTATGTGTCTGGGAGTTGGTCTTATCATTTGTTGTCTTGCAGGGCTTCTCTGGATCTCTTGTGTTTGAATTTTCACATCACTGATGAGATGAGGGAAGTTTTCTTGAATAATTTCATGGAATGTTTGTTCCAGGGTGGTCTCTGTCTCTCTCTCTGACTCAGGAAGTCCAATTACTCTTAGATTCGGCCTCTTGAAGTAACCGCTAATCTCTTGAAAGTTTTGTTCTGTCTTTTTAAGCTTCTTTTCTATGTCTTTGACAATTTGGGTTAATTCTATATTTTAGGTCCTCAAGCTCTGAGATTCTTTCTTCTGCTTGGCTAATTCTGCTTTCCATGCTTATTAGTTTGTTATTTATTTCAATCACAGTATTCTTTACTGTTGTTATCTCAATGATCAACTCTTTCCTATTTTCCTCTTGTCTCTCTTCAATCTTTTTATTCCCTCTATCAATGTCTTGATGTATGGGTTTATAGTATGTGACCTGTCATTCTGGGGGCTCTTCATTGTTTGTGTTGTGAAGTCTGTTTTCTCAGTGTCTGATCTCCCCGGGGTCTGTGTGAGACCTGTATTATTCTTTTGGTTTTTCTTCATTTGTGTAGCGTTTCCTCCCCACTTTTTTCTGCCTGTTCTTTAATTCTGTTGTTCAGGGATGGCAGGGTTGCTTTCACTTCAGTTTGCTCAACCTCCTATTCTTCCTTATGTGAATCCTCTAGCTTTTTTCAATTCTGAGGCTGAACTGTGGGTTGGGGGCTATACTTTTTTGCAGTTTTGAGATTTAATTGAGGGAGGAACTATGATTCAAGATTTATCTGTAGATTCCAGTATCCACTGACAAGTATATGGGTACCCTGGCATCCACTTCCCACTGCCTTGCATTCTGTCCATGCAGTGGGGATGCAAGTTTGCTCCCTGAAAGCAAAACAAAGTAAGAAAAAGGAAAAGAATGGAGCAGGGAAGGAGGAGAAAGAGGAAGGTGGAGAGAGAGAAGAGCAAGAGGGATAACAGACAAAAGTACCGACTAACAAGTGAAAAGTTATGCAAAGACAGAGAAGAGTAAAGAAAACTAAAACATACAGCCAATCATACAAACACACAAGCCAACCAACCTCCCTATTGATATATAATTCCCCTACACAAACAGGAGTTCTAAAGAAAAAAAAAGAGAAATCAGTAAAATAGCAGAAACAAGGCAAGTATGAAAACGTTATTGAAAACAGAGAGAAGAGAGAAAAAAGAGAAAAGAAAAAAATAAAACATACAACAAGCAAAAATGAGCAAAACAAAGAATAAAAATTTTTAAAAAGTAAAAATGATTCAAGCTTGCTCTGAGATCGTTCCTGTGAGCCCAACGTCCTTTTAGCTCTGATCTCTAGCTCTCATCATAGGCTGGTAGGGTTGTTGACAGCTAGAGTCAGATGTCCCAGGCCTGCTGTGGAAGGATCAGATCTGGACATAATCATCTTACTGCCTATCAGATCTGCCACTCATATCTGACCTGTCTGTGTCCCATCTAGCATGGGGGGAGGGGGCTTCTGTCTCTCCCTGTTTGATGCCATTACCTTATCCCCCAAGTTGGAGGCTGGACAGAGCTGTGCGGGGTGATGCAGGTCTCTGCCTGGTCTTGGGACAGAGAAAATGGCTGCAGTGGGTACCTCTTTATCCGGCATGGGCCTCCTCCCTGGCCCTTTTTGATTCTCTCTCTCCAGTGGTCAGACTCCAGGCGCTAGCTGTGATCTCTGGTCCTGCCATTGCAGGGCAGCTTGGGGCGGTAGAGCGAGCCAGGAATTCCATGGGGCTGAGAACCAAGAGCTGCCGCGGCAGCGCGCAGTGCATGGGACCGGCTGCAGCAGCCACCTTTTGTGGGGACGTTCACAGTCCAACATTTCCCATTGCCATCTTGCTCCTCCCTCCTCCTAAAAATGTTTAACTTCCCTTCCAGTGACATATTAGAATTGACCATTATAGCAGTTAAGTTGAAGTATTTTGTGATTTCCTAAAAAGCTTTATTTTATACTAAATTATTTCCCTTAATCTCTTTAGTCAGTCAAGAACTTAGCCAATCTATTTCTTTATTTACTTATTTAATCAAACTCATTAGAAGACTTTTAGCCATGAAGGCATAAATTACATCTGCTCAGAATAGCAATAACTTTGTCTAAATTTGATGTCTGTATCACATGGAATGTAGAATGGTCAGTGAGCTGAACAAAATGCAAGATTTCATCTGCCACGCAGAATCTGACAGTGGCTATATCCTAATTATAGCATCAGTACTGCTTGAGCTTTTTCATACTTTAAGCAGTATGGATTACAATTAGTCATGTTTTAGAATGTTTTAAAAAGAACTTTGCCGCCCGGCTCGGTGGCTCAGCCTGTAATCCCGCGCCTTTGGGAGGCTGAGGTGAGTGGATTGCCTGAGCCTGCGGGGTTCGAGACCCGCCTGGGCAACTTGGCCAGACCTCATCTCTACAATAAATCAAAAATTAGCCGGGCATGGTAGCACGCGCCTGTAGTTCCAGCTACTTGGACGGCTGAGGCAGAAGGTTCGCTGGAGCCCAGCAGGTCGATAAATAAATAAATAAATAAATAAATAAATAAAATAAAAAGAACCTTGCCAGTCATGAAGTGATATTGCTTACTCGTTGAGTATTCATTTTATTATTGCGTAAATAAATGTACAATACCCAAAAGAGAACAAGCAGAGATAATTTATTTCAAGTTTGGTATAGAAGGGATTCAGCCACTGTTGCTTGCATATGGCAGAAATTCAAAGGCTGGCAGAGGAGGGAAAAGCTTTGTAGTAAAAAAAGGAAAGGCCCAGGTGTGTCCTGATTAGAGGCTGTTGGCCTGGGGAAGCTGTAAGGGGCTCACTAGAAGCAAGGCATACTACATGAGTGTTTAGAGGGCATATTTGTCTTTTTTCAGTCGGTCTTGCATTGGGAACAGGGGGAAAAATTAGGGAAGTTGTCAGTCATTAATCAAGTCCCTGTGGGCTTGAGCCAATCGATATAGGTGTTGTTCCTGGGGTTCCAGGACTGACCATTGCAGATGGTGGATCAGAACTCTACTTTTATATAGGATCTGGAAATTTTCTACATTTTCAGTGTCTTCACTTTAATTTGTAAAGTTCCACTGAAGTATCAGGAAGACATCTGCACCACAAAGTGCTTTGAGTGGCATTATTATAAAGCAGATATTAAACATTGACATTCTTTATGGAACTGTGTTTCTGCAGTCAGGGCTGATATTTTAATACAGAATTATTCATGGCCAGAGGCTGTCCCAGTCTGTCTGCAAGTATGGCACAAGATTTACTTGTATCAGAAAAGACTCAGACGCTTAGAAAACTATAGATTTCTGGCCATAACATTGGAATTGCCCCTGATATCTGCATTTATCATTATATAATCAGTTTGAGAACCCACACACAATGCCATTATGTGCTAAATGACAGTGTTCAAATACCAATTTCCTGAATATAATTTTACCATTTACTAGGCAGGGAATCTTATTAAACTGTCTTAAGATCTGTCCCCTGGTGTTAAAAATGAAGAAAATGATAATATTTGTTTTGTTAGAAATATTTTAAGGATTAAATGATATAATCTGTGTATTATAATTAGAATCATCTTAGAATGCAGTGTTGTAAAATTTTTGATTTTCACAAAGGGAAAATGAAATATAGTTATAAGAAGAATTCCTTTTCAACTATTTTACTGATTTATTGGTCAAAAATAATACTTGTTCAATGTAGAAAACTTGAAAAACATAAGAAAATATAACACAAGCAATAAATATGTTCAGAGCACATAGAGTTTAGCCATTGATAATATTTTCATGTATTTTTTCATATATCTCTATATACATGGACATGTGCTTGTAAAATTATAGATAACACCACAGGTAGAGTGACCTGTATCACATCCACTGGCCATGCAAGACAATTGTCTCCTCACTTAGAATCAGATTCAAATGTCATGCAACGTTAAAGTCAACTTCTTGAAGACAAATATGACACTATACTAAAAGATAAAGATATGGAGATAGAAATATTGAGGACAAAGATATCTAAATAAGAATGAATGGGGGCAAACATTTTGTTATACATCCTCTCTCTCTTGCTCTTGCACTCTCACTCTCTCATTCTTGATTCCATGGCATCAATGGAAATTCCTTGAGAAGGAATATCAGGATAGTTTGCTCACAAGTTCCTCTATTTTTGGCCAAAGAGGACTTAACCCATCACATGAGGTCCAGTTTAGTCCAGGAAGGAAGGAGAGACATTCGGAGTCTACGATCTAGAATGTTTGAAGAAGAAGGCTTTGTCTAAATTGGAATTCACTTTCTTCTGAGGTTCTAGAAAATTTGGTCTCAGCCATGGTTGGATTTGATCAAGTGAAATGTTGGTCATGTTACTTTTTAGTATTAATTAATAATTTGTTATGTGTTGCATTGTTTCAATCAGATTTTCCAATGCATTGGGCATACTTGGGATACAGGCAGGTTCTATCTTGGCTTTGGGTTACTAGAGTAACACCTTAATTAATATCACTAGCTCAGATCATGCTACATGTCAAAGTATGGAGAATTCTCAGTCTTGGGGGTTTAGGGTACTCTTTCTCTTGGGGGTCCAAAAGAACTTTTAAGAAGCAGTGACTGACCAGAGAGCTCTGTTACTCATGTGGCTACATGATAAAAACTACCACAGCAACAAAAGTCAATCATGTTATTCAAAAGAAATGAGACATTAAGAGGAGAAATGAAAAGACAGAAAAAACAATCAACTCAATCAGATATAGCTGGTTAAATGGCTTTGGAGAAAGAAAATTATGAATCAAACAGGAAATTGATGGTGTTTCTAAAGAATTGATGGGAGCATCATCAATTTTGGGAACAGGAGATATGTTTTCTCTCCACCCTCCCCTTTAAAATTTTCCAGACAAATTGATTCTCTCTCCCCCCTCTAGAAAAGTTCAAATTCATTCACGAGGGTCAGGATTTAGAAAGGAATGTACTTATTCAGAAAGATAAATGTTGAGTTTCGGTTGAAACTTTTGAAACTGTGAAAAAATTAATGGAGAAATAGAAAGATATGCTTGCTCAAATTCAGACAAGGGATCTTGAACTTTTCACAATAAATTGGGTGAAATGACCAGGGTGTTACACGTGGCATTTCTTAGGAATGCTAAATTCTGGTGCTAAATAAACAAAGATCTTTGTGGAAGACACAAACGATGTTCTGAAAGATTTGAAGATGAAGATGAACATGGGAGGGTATGGAATCCCTGGAGGAATGAACAAATCAGGGATAAATTAAGAATTGGAAAATGTGTCATCAGAAATTATTTTGTGGTTGCTTTCCTTTTAACTGAATGCAAAACTAGAATGGGTAATATGTATGAGTGTGTCATTGCCCTTCTCTAGATTTTGGCTAACTCTCCTCATCCTTTAAACAGAGTTTGCATTGTTAATTTAGACTTTCCTGAGCCCATATTCACAGAAGCAATAGAGATCACTGAAGCACATGATATGTTTCCCATGATCTCGTTTTTTCACAGCCCTCTCTGGCCAATTTGTAAGGATATACATGTTAACAATGGATTCCTGAGATCCACTTAGTAATTAGTTCCTCCAGTTTGTTTCAGCTATACCTGAAGGGGGAAATTAAAAAAATAAAAGATAAGACAGAGATAAACAAATATGCAAGTGGGTTTAAATCAACCACTGCCTTTGTATGGTTATACATAAAATTGTATTGGCATAAGCCAAATCTACTCATTAGCATTTTTCAGTGCCTGCTTCTTGCTTCAGTGTAAGAGTTGAGTAGTTACAACAGAAATCAGTATGACTCGCCAATTCTAAAATCTTCACCATCTACCCTTTTCTGGAAAATGTTTGCTGATGTTAGGGCAAAGTGACCTGGTATTCCTTTATACACATAGATAACGTCTTTTTTTTTTTCTAATTCTGTGGTACAATTAGACATTATTTGATACAATCAGGCACTCTTATACAATAAAACTAAGAAGAAAGCATCTGCTAAAAACTATGTCATAACATTGGAAATAAGAATATGCTCACAAACTAGATAGATCAAAAACTTTTTGAGCCATGAAGAAAAGTCGCTTCTATTAGAATGAAAGGAGACTGTGATTTTAACTGATGCATATAGGTTCTCAAGCATGGCTTTTTAACTTCTCTGCCACAGTTATATAGTATAACAAAGACTTTTAAGTTTATCTATCAGATTATATAAAATAAGATTTATATAAAGAGATTAGATAGAATGAGAAAATAATTTGAAGAGTTAAATTCAATTTCTCAATTGGCAAAATTCACCTGAAACCTACTGACCACAAAAGAAAGTCCATTTGCCTTAAAAAAATTAATATACTCACCAAATTGAGTGTTGTCAGTGACACATGCTGATGAAATGTTTAAATAACTATATGTGATGTGTCAAAAAATGTTTAAATAGTTGTGTATGATAAATTCATACAAGAATATAAAAAAGGATGTAGTTATGACTAGTAATTTCCTGTAACTCATTAAATAATTAAGAATTCATGTTCTGTTGGTTTTTCAGGGTATTAGTATGCTTGTGGTTATTTAATAAGACAATCTAGAATCTGCTATAGGAAAAATTATAAAAGATAATAACAGAAATATGTGGCAAAAACTTATTTATCTTAAATTGGGGGAAAATTGATGAGGTACTTAAAACAGATGACCTGAACTGCCTTATCTGGTACAATGGCAGGTGACACTGGCTAATTTCCTTGCAACCACAAGATTCACTGTACTTCCTGATAAGTAGATGTATTTATTTCCTAGAGCTTCTATAGCAAAGTACTGCAAATTAGATGGTATAAAACAGAAACTCCTTCTCTCAGTTCTGGAGGTTAGAAGTCCAAACAAGGTGTCAGTAGAGTCACGCTCCCGCTGAAGTATCTAGGGGAGGATCTTTCTTTGCCTCTTCCAGCTTCTGATGGTTGCTGACAATCCTTAGTGTTTCTTGATTTGTGGTCTGAATCACACCACCTCTGCCTTTGTCTTTGCATGTCCCTCTCCCGGTGTGAGTTTCTGTGTCTTTACATAGCAGTCTTCTTAGAAAGACACAAGCCACAGTGGATTAGGAGACCATCTTACTCAAGTACAACTAATCTTAATCAATACCATCTGCAACAACTCTGGCTCCATATAAGGTTGCGTTTTGAGATTTTAGGGGTTAGGATTTTTACATACCTTTTTGGGGAAGACACAACTCAACCTATCATGATAGACTCAGGATATTTGATATGAGTGGCATTTTTGTCTACGTAATCCCTTTGAAGATGATCCCTGGTTAAGAATTGCCACAGTATGTCAACCCAGAATCTATGAATTTGTGAGGTATAGTTCTGTAGTAATGTCTCAAGAAGTTGGTTAGAAAATGGAGATGTGCCATGCACTGAATGAACCCTTAACTCTGCAATTCTTCACTTATAGGCAGCATTCATTTTCCTGAGATAATTAATACATGGCCACTGTGGAAACAAAGACCAGGAGAGACATGTGGGATGTTCCAGACTCTCTTATTGTTACTGGCACATCCAAGTTACTTGAATTCTTGACGTTCTAAAACAGGTAGATGCCTGGCAAGACCTCTGATTGTTCTTTAGCTGAACTGATATCCCTGTCCTCATTCACTAAGGTGAGAAATAGCAATTATTTGGGAAGAAAGGTAGAGTGGATAGTGAAGAAGAGCTAGACACTGACATTTCAATCAAATCTGAAAGGGTAAGCAAATGTTTTGAATGCAGTATCGTATTCGTTTGCTAGGTTTGTCATAACAAAGTGCTAGGGTCTGAATGTTTGTGACCTCCCAACATTGATATGTTAAAGCTCTAACCTCCACAGAGATGGTATTAGGAGGTAGAGACTCTGGGTGGTAAGGCGGTCATGAGGATGAAGCTTCATAAATGGGATTAGTACTCTTATAAAAGAAACCTCAGGGAGCTCCTTTACCCCTTCGAACATGTGAGGACACAGCACGAAGGCATCCTCGGTGAAGCAGAAAGCGGGTCCTCAGCAGACACTGAATCTGCCACACCTTGATCTTGGACTTCCAGCCTCCATAACTGTGAAAAATAAATGCCTGTTTGTTTAAAACCCATACACTTTATGGTATTTTTTGTTGTAGCAGCACAAGTGAACTAAGACACAAAGGATGGCAGACTGGGCAGTTTAAGCAACAGAAATTTATTTTTTCACCATTCTGGAGACTGGACATTCAGAATCACGGTTTTGTCTACTCTGTGTTCTCCTGAGTCCTCTCTCCTTGGCTTGTATTGGTTTTATCAGCTTCTGGCAACAGCAACCTGACAAGCAGTTACAGTGACTTGACTAGAGGATTGTTCTTTAAAAAGAGTAACCGTAAAAACAAAGAATGTGTTTTGTCCCACGCCATCCCTAGGCTTTCTAGGACCTACACCCTGTCCATTCACACAGTTTCAAAGATGTACAATCCAGTTGTATTAGTTAGGGTTATCCACAGAAATAGAACCAATAGAAGTAGTGTGCATGTGTGGAGAGAGAGAGAGAATGTCTGAAATCATGCTTACCTGATGTTAACCATAATAAATTTGGGGCAGTTTATTTTGGGGAAAATGTTTTAAATAAATTAAAAGTTTTATGTCTGCTTTATAATTGTTTATATTTTTTGTAATAAGCTTGAATAAGAATATCAAATGTTTTCACTTAGAGAGTGAAATGATAGACACTGGAGACTCGGAAGGCTAGGGGGATATGAGGTGGACGGATAGTGAGAAATTACTTAATGGGTGGTAATGTACATCATTCAGGTGACTGGTTACACTAAAAGCCCAGACTTCACCACCCTGCAATAAATCCTTGTAGCAAAATTATATTTGTATCCCACAAATTTATAGAGATGAAAAACGGAAAGGTGAATGTAAGCATGCTTTCTGGGAAAAAAATATATTTTTAGCATCTTATTTGTCATTTCAACATTTTCTGGGGGCCTTCTATGCTCCAGACATTAATCTGTCTCACAGGTACCATTGTCTGTGATTTTCCATAAGAAACTGTTAGGAGAATTACTCCTTTCACTTAACATCTAATTACTGCTGCTGGATAAAACTATCCATCATAAGGGGTTTTTGGGGATGTCAAGGCATAGTTTGAATTGCTTTAAATATATATATCAAGTGCTAAAGTTTAAAACAATGCAAACAGGTGTTTCTAGAAACTATGATGAGGCTTTGTAACCTTGCTTTCCTTTTCAAATAAGAGTTGTGTAGCATTAAACTCTCAGCATTTTGAAAGTGGGGACAATTTTGCTTGTTCTAAATATGACAATTATTGTGTTACAATTTAGTATTCTTGCTTTATTATGTTTTATGTCATATAGGTACATAATATAAATGAGCCTAAATGCACTTTCAGATATCTGCAGCTTCCCCTTTCCCTGTTTGTCCCCCACACTACTCATGACTGTTTAATTGGCTGTGTAATGTATTTATTTATTACTTTTATCATCTATTGTCTATCTTGTACTACTAAAATATATACTGTAAGTGGAAATAGTTCTGTCTACCCTGGTCATGGTTGAATGAATGACTACTTATTTCTGAAATTATGATTCACGTAAAGCATTTCAGAGATGGTCTGTATGAAATCTATGAATGAACTATATAGAATATAATCAAGTTAACTAAGAATATGTAGCAGATGTATATATACATATACATACTTTTTTTTTAAGTGAAGACTTGTCTTATGCCAACTAAAGTGATTTTCTGTTAGGGAAAATATCGAAGAGATAATTCTCGCTAGTTTTCTGGTTAAACATTTTCAAATATCATTAACAAATTCATTTCATTCAAAATTCCCTTACATTAAACAAGCTTGTTGCTTTATTGGAACCATAAGATTTTTTTCAAGGCAGAATATCCAATGGACCTTTTTAAGGAAATATGAATTTTAGTAAACTGTCCACTATCTCACATTTTTGGAAGATTATTTCTCATTGTATAACTTCCTTTTACTGCTTCTAGTCAAGCAAAAATGTGCATTAAAAGAAACATTTTTTCTGGACACTTATCCACAATTCTCAAAGCCTTAACTGAAACATAAACTTACAAGAATAAAAATCTATTTTGCCAGGGCAGCCTGGATTGATAAGGATGCATAGAATATTTCTGCTATTTATAGAAGAAAGAACTTCCTCATAGGACAATTAGCAAACATAAATATTTGTTTGTGTAAATTGTCTGTCATTTCCTGTACTCTTGTGGCCTAGACCTTTGAGTCTGAGTAGACTAATTGAAGAAATACATATTATATCTAACTAAAAATTTCAAGATCTAGCTTCTACCCTCTACACGTTTTCCAGTATTTATTATTAAATATTATATACCTATTTGTATACATTGCATAAATCAAATATTGAACACATTTATATTATTTCAACTTAAAAATTTTAGATGTATTTAGAGATATTATTTTTGTAATGTCCATAACAATAACAATAAAATGCTCCTTCACCAAATTGACGAGTATCCTGGCATGCTCATGGCTACTACAGCCCCAACCTGCTGGACCCAGGCAATTCTTCTGCCTACACCTTCCAAGTAGCTGGGACTACAGGTGTACCACCATGCCTGGCTAATTTTTAAATTTATTGTAGATACGATGCCTCGCCAAGTTGCCCAGGCTGGTCTCGAACCACTGGGCTCAGGCAATCCTCTTGCCTCCATCTTCCAAAGTGCTGGGATTACAGGCGTGAGCCATCATGCCTGGTCCTAGGACATTTTTTGATATAGTGTGAATAACCTATAAAATACAGAAAAGTAGATAATATGGAAATCCATTAATGCTAGAATAGAATATGAAAGTTTTACTAACTAAAGTTAAAATGTAAAGCTCCCAAAGCTAACACAGCTCATTTTATGTCTAAAATTATAAAGTTCAGTGAGTGACCTTTATCATATACTGACTTGCCAGGGGGAGATAAAGGAATTGCATATGAAAGAGTTCAAAGTGTAATGAGGTCATCCTCAATAAATGTTTTTCAGGCTAAACTTCAAGACATTTTTAACGGTAAGATCTACTCCAGTGTGAAATCGTTTCTGGGGGGTATTGGGAGAAGAAACTGAAATGATGTCATTTAAAACCATTGGAACAAGCCCTGGAGAGAAACCACTCTTAGGGGTTAATGGTCACTTACATAAGAAGCATTTCTGCTCTTTAAATGCTGTGATTATCAAATCCCACACTTTTGACTATTAAGCAATGTAGAAAGTGCAGCACATATAAATTACATTCACTAGTGCAGAGGACAGATAACTGCATAACTTTTTTCAAAATATTAAAATTGAAACACAAAATATGAAGGATGCCCATTTTCTATTCACTGGTGACAGATGAGACTCATTTGTTCCAATTAGTACTCTTGAGTGTTTTGATGTCTGGATTTCTGCTATTTATGGAATTGATCACTATCTGGGAGGCAAACTGAAATGATTTCATGTTTCAGTTTATCAAATCGGTCTATGGGTTATGGGTGTTGCCTAATTTTCCACTGTCAAGTTATCTTTTTGCCAAATAAAATGTTGCTCAGGTTTATAAATATTTCAATTTCTGATTAAAGACCAAAAGAAGGCTAAGATGGTCATAAAGATCTCTAGTTAGTGATATTGTGTTGGGTCTAGTGCCCCTCTCCCAAATTATTCCTTTTAACCTGGTTTTATTAAATAAATTTCACAATCATTTATAAAATATTATTTTTTGCTATATGATGTGAATGAATTAAAATTCAATTACCATTTAGCTCTATAATATCTTTAAGTTATTTGGGAAAAATAAATTACTTTATGACTTCATAAATAGATTTCTTTTTCTCTAAAATGTTCTTTGCTCCTAAAAGCCCCTACTGTTTTCAGAAAATTTTAAGGGCAAATAGAAATTTCAATCGATTGAAAGAAAAACATCAGGTGTAGTGTATTGCCTTGATAAGGGCTTCTGAAGTAAGAACATAAAGAGTGAAAAGAAAATGGTCTATTTGCATTAATTGGCTCCAACAGGTATTGACTGTAACACTGTTTTACTGTATTTCTGTGACTAGAGAACAGTGATATAATCAATTTTGAATGTAAAATAAGCCCATTGGTTATTACTCATGTATGTACTCTTTAAGAGTCTTTTTTGCTGTTGTTCATGCATTTTACTGATTTTTCTGACTGATCTGATCCATAGATAAGATGTGTAGACATAATTTCTCCACTGCTAATTTGAATGTCAACAATTTTGCTAGAATTTAGATATATTTATTAATACATCTTTCTACCTGCAATTCCACTGAAATATTCCCTTATTTATCTGGGGAAAAGGCTTTTTGGTATTAATTATAGAAAAATAAATTGTAAAAATCTTAAAACATGAAGGAAGATGGTCTTGATTTAAAATACAAAGAATGAGAAAAGATTAATTACTGATACAAATAAAAACAATGGCCAAGCAAAGAAAATAGGATAATGATATCAAGTTTAAATAGATCACTGAGAAAATTTAAATGATAGTCAATACCAAAACATTTCAACAGTACAAGTACATGAATAATATATATATATACTTTAAATTTTAAAGGTTTAGATAAAAGTAATAGCATGAAGCTGTTTTCTGATAAAAACGAATTTCACATAATCCTGTTGATATTACTGAAATCTGAAATAACTTTGGAATAATTACAAAAACAAATATACAAGTCAATGTAAACATATGTTTAAATATCCTCTATCACTTTTTTCTAGGTTATTGCAATAAATGACATATCAAAATCAGTCTTGCCTTCCAACCTTGCCCTCTATGTTCCATTCTCCATTGAGTTATGTTTTCAAAGCATATATGAATATATTATTCTCATATACTCCACCTATCTTACCAGCTTAAAACACTCTAAGTATATAACACACCACTCAGAATAAAATCCAAGTTCCTTAATGAGCTTCAAACCATATATCGTATGACCTTTACATAACACTTCCTTTATCTTATCAGAATTACGGCTGAAGAATCACACTGGTGACCTTCCTTCTACTTCCATCACCTGCTCTTATACTCTCTTCTGGATTAGGCTTCTTCTTCAAAATTCAGCAGATCTGCCTTCTTTCCATTATTCAGGATTATTAGATCAAATGTCACCCACTCAAATTTGCTCTACCTGGTTACCTATAACAAAGTAACTTTTGCAGTCAGTACCATATTAGACTCTACTAAGTGTTATATAATAGCACTATTACTCTCTGAAGTCACCTCATTTATTTGTTTGCCAGCTACACATCTAACCTTCATGAGAGTGGTAAGATTATTTGCTGTGTTCTCTATTTTATTCTCAATGACTAAATAATACCCAGAACTTATAACTCTTTAGAAATGTCTGTTGAATTAAGCAAAAGTACACGCAAGAAAAATTGTACAAAGTATTTTGATGGAGTTTGAGTAATTGTAACTTTCAAGAAATCGATTAGTTTCACCTAAGTTTTTGAAGTATAGTTTTTTTTTCATAGTATGTTTTGTTTTTGTTTTTGTTTTTTAAGTTGGAGTCTCATTCTGCTGCCCAGGCTGCAGTGCAGTGGCACACTCAAGGTCACCACAGCCTTGACCTGCTGGGCTCAGGTGATCCTTCCACCGCAGTCTTCCAAGTAGCTGGGACTACAGACGTGCACCACCACAACCAGCTAATTTTTTGATTTATTGTAGAGATGAGGTCTCACCAAGTTTCCCAGGCTGGTCTTGAACTCATGGGCTCAGGTAAACCTCTCACCTTGGTCTCCCAAAGTGCTGAGATTTTAGGCATGAGCCACCATGCCTGGCCACAGTATGCTCTTTATTGTTTTTTATTGTCTGTTGGATCCTTTGTGATGTCTCCTCTTTTATTCCTAATATTGATTTGTCTTATTTTGTTGTTGTTTTCTCTTTGCTAATACTGTATGGAAGATTAACCACTTAACTTTTTTTTCAGAATATCATTCTTTTAATATCAATTGCTATTGCTTTTGTGTTTATTTTTCCAATTTTTAAATTTTTGCTTTTATATTTATTGTTTCTTTCCATTTGTTTGCTTTGAGTTTAAGCATTCTTTCTCTTGTTTATACAGGTGAACTCTTAGCTTGAAGAATTGACAATGTTTTCTAGCATAAATAATTAATGCTATACTTTTTTTCTAAGCACTATTTGAAAGTCCATTCCACAAGTTTTGCTCTGCTGTAACTTTATTTTCACTTAGTTCCTTAATTTGATTTGAAACTTTATCTTTGATTCATGTTATTTATAAAGATGTTGCTTGCTTTCAAATGCTTTAAGAAATTTCAAATCTTTTCTTTGTTAAGTATAATTATGTTATGATTTGAAAACATTCTTTGTATCCGTTTTTATTCTATTAAATTGCTTAATATTCCTTTTTATGGCTCTAACCATATCTTACCTGTATGAAAGTCATTTCTGTTTGAGCAGAATGAGTATTTTTTTAGTGCTTGTGTGATTTTTTTTTAATCTACCAGGGGAAATTGATTATGGTTTTATTAAAGTCATTTTTATTTTTATTAATATTTTACTTGCTATATTATTGTTTAGATAGAAATGTTGAATTCTTCAGATATACTGCAGATTTATCTATTTTTTTTTTCAGTTTTATAGTTTTTGCTACTTTAAAAAATGTTTTTTGGTGCATACACATAGGATTTTTATGTCTTCATGTACAATCATTTCTTGAATATTTATGCAACAACTCTATTTCTAAAAATGTTTCTGATTTGAATACATTATTTGATATAAATATAGCTACTTCCAAGTATCATTTGTTTACTGTTTTTATGTTTTTACTCATATTTCACTTTTGACCTTTTATCAACATTTAACTTTTGAACAGTTTAGGTATTTATATTTAAATTGAGTTTTTGTAGGCAATATATCCTTTATCATGTTTTCCTTTTTTATACAATCTTCTTTTTAGAATTGTGTCTAATATTTCACAATACTAGACACTTTAGTGTGTTTGCAGCTAATATCCTTCTCTTCTCACATATAAGGTAAGGAATTTAAAATAAGTATATCCAATTTTTTCCTTCACTTTAGTGCTGGTATTGATATATACTTTGAAGATACAATAAACACACCACACACTGTTATTTTCTTTTAAATGCTTCTCTTTTAGATCAACTAATTTAGAAAAAAGTTAATTTGATTCTACCTTCATTTATTCAATTTCTAGTGTTCTTCTGAGTGTGTGTGTGTATGTGTGTGTGTGTGTGTGTGTTCTGGTGTCATGTTACCAAAAAATTAAACATGAAAAGGATAATTTAATTATAATCTCAATTACAATACCAATGATATTTCAGACATCCAATATTTTTTAAAAATACAACATGCAAATTATCTGACACTAATGCCAACATTTGTTACTGGGTTATTGGAATTACTTCTGCTATATGGGCTAGCATATAGCAAATGTGTATAATACAAAAAAAAAACCCTTACTGAGTGCTTTATGTAGTATATTCCTTAAATCTTATATGCTCCTGTGTTGGGGTTGCTCAGCGATGCCTAATATTCTGTTTCCTACTCATCCTGACTAGTAAGTAAACATGATATGATTTTTTCTTGTATACCTAATGTCATTTGTAAATTTAACTTATACTTGCTACAATAACATCTATTGAATATTTGTTATGTGCTTGACATGCTTAAGTCATTTACCTACATTATGTTATTTATTTCTCATAATAATTCTTTGCATTTATCAATTACTTTCTCTATATTCCAACAGAAGAAAATAAGGTGATTAAATAATGTGTCTACATCACAATACACAAAAGCAGAGGCATGGGAGTGCAACTTGTACCTAAGTCATTGATCATGACAAGAAAGGCAGAGAGAGAATAGCTAGAGGTAATATTCTGGATTCAGTATGACAAATCAGCTAGGAGAAATTCCTGCTGAGAATAAAAATGTGTACTGTGGGTATGTTCTGGAAACAAAGAGATGATGACTGAAAATGATTCCATTGAAAAGAGATCCCAATGACTTAGGTATTTCAAGTGTATTAGGCAGCTTTTTCTGCACTTTCCATCACTACTGGCAAAATTTATATCCCTACGTAATGTATTATTAATGTACTTACTGTGTATCTATAGCACCTTACTCCACAAATTATCCAAAATATATATTAGATATCTCCCCACTGACAACATTCCAAATTAATGTCCACATCCTTCTTTTCTTAAGATAAGCTGCAGTTGTCTAACTTCCTCAGAATTATTTTTATGGGATAAATTTTTTACTTATAATTTCTTTAGTGAACTCTTTTTAGAAAATAATATCTTCTTGTTTTATATTTCCTCTCTGAATGTGTTTATGTGAGGAAACATTATTATCATTATTATTATTTTTATTATGCTATCCCAGACTCTGGTTAAAGTTGTAATAACTGATACATTTAATCCAGATGAGAAAGCTAAGGAGAACAATCAAAATATCAAAGTCCTGATGGTGCCAATAGTGAACCTGAATTCTACAAGCAAAATTCAGCAACTCAGAGACTATCCACTAGCTCTTCAAGAGTTGTGTTATCAATGCTGTATATTTTGACAGCAATTAGATCCTACTGCCAACAGTGTGTGAATAAAGTTAAATGTCATACAAACTGACACACATAATTATATTTGTGTACTTGATTCTTATTTAAAATACAACTTTAAATATTGTAATGTCTTACTAGAATATTGATAGCCTAGAAACTCATTTTGTCATTTTTGTTGTTGTTTACTTCTTTCTATGTAATTAAAGTTAATGCAATTCTAGTTTATTTTTGTTTTATGTTGAGAATGTAAGAGCTCAAAATTCAAACGATTTTTTCCTTCAACAACACAAAAAGAAAATAATTTAAACAGACTTAAAAATTTTTTTCATCTGAGACTTAAATGTGAAATACACTATTTTCAAAAATTTAAATAACTCCAAGTACACCGAGGAAGGCAATTTGAGCCAAAACTTCATTTGACTTCTGAACATCAAAAACTCATGAGCATTATTTGCTGGTGAAAGGTAATGGCACAATCACGAACAATAAATGATATGTTAAATTTGATCAATTTCATTTGGACAGAAAATGATTCTATATTGTTAATCAGAGTTCCATTTAAATGTTTCTTATTATTTTTAAATGTTTTACATATTATCATTATTACAATTTACTGATAGCCTTTGAGACACCAAAATGCTATTAAAAGTTTGTGAAGTCACTAACTGTTAGATAATGTTGGATTTTCCATAATGATAAAGAAATTTAAGTTTAGGAACATGATACCTATCATTCATTAGTTAAAGCTTTCTCATAAATTTAAGGAAAATAGATTAGGAAATAAGTGAAAGAAATAGGTGGATAGATGATAGATAGGTGGATAGATGATAGATAGATAGATAGATAGATGTGATAAATAGATGATAGCTAGTTGGATGTAGGGATGATGGATGGATGGATGAACAGATGAATGGATGGATAGATGGAATAAACGAATACAGAGAGAATAGAATGGAAAGACAGATGATATAGACAGATGGTAGGTAGGTAGATAGATGATGGATAAATAGATAGATGATAGATAGATAGAATACCTTTACCTAATTTACTTTTTGCTGATTTTCAAACTTCCTCCACTAAAATATAATTTCCATGAATGAAGGAATTGTCCCCACTTTTTCACTTCCATACTTGCAAACCCTAAACCAGCGTCTGACAATGGTTGAGGATCTGTAAATTCTTGGAAAGTAAATAAGTACATGATAATTGTTAGTCCCAGGAAAAAAAGAGGATTTATGTCACATCACAGTACAGAAAGTAAAATGTGCAAATTTCAAAAGTAGAAGCAATTTGACACAGTCTCACAAATTGAGTATGGCTGAAGCAAAATAAAGTCACAGGGATAGTCTGGTAGTAAAAAAAGAAAGAGCAGAAGATTGAGCAAAGAGCCAAAACTCTTGAATATTTTAGGTCATCCATTCCTTAGCTGCCAGGGTATAAATGAACAAGCATAGTGGGAAGAAGAAAATTGAGGTACAGACACCAGAGAGAATCCAGAGTGTCTAGTGAGGATGCGAAAAGCTATATGAACCTGGAAGTTATGTCCACATTTGAATAGGAAATTAATTCAGTAAAGATGAAGAAGGGGAGGAACCAATACAGTATTTAATAAAGCACCAGAAGAGAATCATTGGCCAGTTCTGCCCAACACATGAAGTACACATATTTTTTTGGTGAAACCTACATTTGTTTTATTGAATGTATATCTAGAAATAGAATTTCTGAGTCCTAAGAAATATGTACGTTTAGCACCAGTAGAGATTGGCAAACAATGTTCTAAAGTAGTACTAATTCTTTTTTCCTTTTTAAATCAATTTATCTGGTTTACTCTTTTTTTTACTTTCACACTTATTTGATAACTCTTGTCATTGTTCTGTTATTCAATTCCTAAAGTGTCCTTTGTTTTTTTAAATTCATCTGCTCCTGAGTCTTCCATCATTCTTAATGTAAATCTCTAAACACATAATGAATAATACTAACTTTTTTTTATATTACCAAAAGAAAAAGAAAACAAGAAAATTTCCAATTTTGGAACAAAAGAAGCTTTGATCAACATGATGGTCACATTTCATGTCATTCATTTTTGCAGAGTAAATTTTTCTTATTTAGAGCTAATGACTCTTTGCCTAGTGTTTTTGTTTGTTTTTGTTAGTATGTCATTCTTGGTATTGTTTTCCTGACCATAGAATGGGCGAGCCTGAAATAAACCAGTCAATGTCATGGAAACAGGCTTCAGTCAGTGACAAATGGGGACATGGTAGACATATGTCCCTACCTCCTTGTTCCATGGTTGAGATTATTCTGCGACACATCTATACTGGATTCCAGAGTTTCACAGCAAGACTGTGCCTTATTTACCCACTGTTGACTTCACTTGAGCTTCTGTGTCTTTTTGTTTTCTTGTTTTGTTTTCCTACATCGCTGATGGTATTTGCTGGGGTGATTTCTCAAACTAATTGTAAAATAGGTACCTTGACTCACAATCGTTTCCTATGAAAACCAAACTAAGACCTCTCCACAATACTCTTATTTTTCCATATTTCCATGGACAAAAAACAACATCTCTCTTTAAGCATGTTTTCTAGAAATAATTAAAAATATATTGTGTATCTGATTCATTCATATAAGCAGTAACAATATTGCTTTATGTTCTTTATGATTCATCAAAAATTTAGTTGTAAACATGGAAAATATTTGTTTCTAAATTTGAGAAAATGTATCCAATAAAATAATCATAGCTTTTAAATTAAAATGCATGAACAAGTACCTATTTGCAATCTTAGCACACAAATACTATTGAGGAAATATTTTATCCAATCATGGGAAGGTGGTATGTTCTTATAGAAAATTCCTACAGAATTTTTCTGAAAATATTTTTAGTTTTGTATTAAGTGACAGAGTACTGAAAAGATTAAAAACCCTGTTGATTATTTCCTTTTGTCAAGTGTCGGTATATACGTTTTGCATTGATAAATATATGCATACACATGACATTGTCATTACATAAAAAAAGAGAATAAGCCGGGCTCGGTGGCTCAGCCTGTAATCCCGCGCCTTGGGAGGCTGAGGTGAGTGGATTGCCTGAGCCCGCGGGTTCGAGACCCGCCTGGGCAGGCGAAACCTCATCTCTACAATAAATCAAAAAAATTAGCCGG